>WEKX01011983.1:82271-92779 GCA_013390025.1 Pitta sordida
TGGGTCCCTGCATGGCCAAGGGGATGCTGGAACACTGGGCACAGCATGGGCTGCCCCAGCCCTTTCTGTCCTGTCGCTCTGTGAGGTGCAGCCAGGGGTACCCAGCTCCTCCAGCTGCTCCAGAGCTCACCCCTCTGGGGAAAGGTTGTTTTATAAACTCTTAAAACATCCAGCATCCTCTGAGAGCCATTTAGCCTGGAAAAGAGGAGGCTCAGGGATGACCTTATCACTGTCTATAACTATCTAAAGGGGGTTGGAGTCAGGCAGGGGCTGGTCTTTTCTCCCTAGAGACAGGATGAGAGGTCACAGTCTTAAGCTTCAACAAGGGAAGTTTAGACTTGATATTAGGAAAAGGTTTTTCACTGAAAGAGTGATCTGGATGTGGAATGGGTTACCCACAGAGGTGGTTGAGTCGCCAACCCTGGAGGTGTTCAAGGGGAGGCTGGATGAGGTGCTGAGTGATATGATCTAGATGTCGATGCTGGGTTAGTTGGGCTGTAGGTTGGACTCCAAGGTCCTTTCCAGCCTTATCTATACTGTGATACTGTGAAATCCCCTTGATGAGAGAGCTGACAGCAAGAACTGCTTGGATGAGTGAGACAAGAAGACGAGAGGAGATGGAGAAACATCCTGCAAGGGCTGCTGCCTGTTGGAGGCCTTGAGCAAGAATCCTTGGCCAGGGGAGCGTGGAATCCACATGTCTCCCTGGAGCAGGGATGCAACTGATGCCACAAGACACTCTCAGGATGCTCAGGCAGCCCTTGCCTGCCTTCCCTGCTCCTGCAGCCGCCAAACCCCAGGGGGGCTTTGAAAATCAGTGTCACTGGAAAACCTGCTGAGGACAGCAAGCCTTGGAGCAAATCGTGTGTTTGACCTGGCAGTCGCTGTGTGATGGATCCCCACTGCCTTCCCTCCCTGCAAATTGCCTGGGAAAAGAAAAAAGGGATATTTCCCCAACTGATTCTCTGGAATCAGCCGGTGCTCAGGTGCTCACAAGCCCTTCCCTGCAGGCGTTCAACGTGCCAAATTCCACGGGGGAGGGACCCAAAAACCAGGAGACAGCCAGGGCTGAGCTCAGGAGGGCAGAGAGCAGAGGATGCTTCCACTGAAAGGCACCTGGGAGCTTTAGGAGTTTATCCAGAGGCTCTGCTGTCACCTGGTGCTGTCCCCAGGGTCACACGTGCTCCCTCCTGCTGCCCAGCCTTGCACACCTCCGTCACCTTTTCTGGGAGCCCCCACCTTGGGGGGTGCTGCTCTCTGGGAACAACCTGAAGCTCAAGGAGTGTGGGGAGTAACCCCCAGGTCCTCCCTGCTCTGGCCCTGCCCCAAACCTCCTCCTTGGGCTGCACGTGGCAGGTGAGGAGCAGAAAGGTCGTGTCCTTCTGCCAGGGGCAGGAGTGATGCTGGGAAGAGCCTGTGTGGCCAGGGAGGGGACTCATCCCCCGGACAGAGGGACCACCAGAGCCCCAGACCCCACTCCTCACCCCTGCCCTGTTAGTGGTGACCACCTGGCTTGTTTCCCGCCCCTTGGGCTCCAACTTGACTCGCACTGTCCCCTCCAGGAGAGGCTTCAGAGTCTCTCCTCTTCCTCCTCAAGTGCCCTGATCACTCCACACAAGCGTTTTCTCCATCCTTAACAAATAATTAATTGCCTTTCATTTGCATGCAAAGCAGATTGTGGGATCATCCCCTCCCCACTCCTGTCACACTGGGGACCAGGGCGAACACAGCAGAGAGCTGGAGGGAATGTTTGTACTCCCTGCTGGAGAAGCAGGAGACCTTGTCCCCAACCCCTTTTGGCCCCTTGGCTTCTCCCTGGATGACTCCAGGGACATCCCATTCCCTGCCAGCTCTCCACTCAGTTAATTGCATCACCAACCTCTGGAATTCTGGGAGGCACAGGGTGTCCCAACTCCCCTTCCCCAGCACAGACAGAGCTGAACATTGTGCAAAGCCCTGGGACACCAACCACCCAGATCAGGGACAGTGTGCGGTGACATCCCTGTCACTGCAGCAGGAGCCTGGCCCAGGAAATCTGGGATTCAGAGCCACTCTGCTTTCCAGGAACAGCTGTGTCTCTGTCCCCAGCATGAATTATGGCTAATGATAAGTTATGCTTATTAAGTGTGTCAATAATTTACCCTCTCAGAGATGGGAAGGACGTGTTGGAGCTGCCGCACATCCAACAGAACACGGCAAAAATCAGCTAAAAACGAGCCCTGAACAAAGTGAGTTTCCCTGGGGAGCTGCAGGGCTTGGAAAAGTCTCCCCCCAGCCTGGTCACAGACCCCCAACCCCCTGGGGACCCTGGGTGATGCCCTTTTCCAAGAAAGGAAAGGAAGGGGAAGGTCAGGGATGTGGAGACCCCCGTCCTCAGCACCTGAAACATCAGAGTCACTTACAGGGAATGGTTTGAGTTTGGAGGGACCTTTGAAGATGATCTTGTCCAACCCCATTGCCATGGGCAGGACCGTGTGGATCTTTAAGTCGCATTTTCTGGGTCCCACACTGGCTCCACATCCCAAGGACACACTCCATGAGCATCCCAAGGACACACTCCATGAGCATCCCAAGGACACATTCCATGAGCATCCCAAGGACACACTCCATGAGCATCCCAAGGACAGTCCATGAGCATCCCAAGGACACATTCCATGAGCATCTCAAGGACACACTCCATGACCTTTGCACATGTGGCCTCACAGAGCTGCTGGAGGGGCAGCAAACACCACCCCAAGGGTTTGAGGGAGCCCAGAGGAGGGGACGTGCCCAGTGTCCAAATGCCTCCCCCTAACCCAGGTTGGGACAGTCCAGGTCAATGTGCCTGTGACAAATCAGGGCGAGGAGACACATCCAGGCCTCTCCCATGCTCCCTTTTATCCTCTCCTGTTTTCCTCTTTGATTGCAGGGTGAAGGTGGAAATCTGCCACCGCCAATTTTTCCAATCAAAACCCAGAGGCTTTGATTACATGCAAATGTCTGCCCCAAACAGCTGCTTTCCTCTGACACATTTGATCATTCACTGCGAGGAAAAACATCCCCATTTCCACTTCTGGGTAAAAAAAGTCCTTCCCTTCCATTTTGCCCAAGGATTTGGTCTGAACAGGCACCTCTGTCCTCACCCACGTTTCCCTCTGTCCCTTCAAAGCCCAGTTTGCACCAGTTCCCTTGGTGGAAAGGATGAAGGATTTTTTTCCTTCCAATTCCTCACGTCTCTCTGGACACAAAAATGTTTTCCCCTAACTCAAGACCAAAGGGATGGGCTTGGAATGGGATAAAAGGAGCAGTTTCTTCTCCTCTCTCCTGCTTTTCAAAAGCCGTTCCTCGGAGAGCGGCGTCGCTTCTCTTTGAGGAGACGTTTGGTGACAGCCACCATCTCCTTCCCCAGCCCTCCCCCATCAGCGGGTTTTGAACCATTTCACTTTGTTTTTATGGATTGAGAAATGAAAGNGCCTGGCCCAGGAAATCTGGGATTCAGAGCCACTCTGCTTTCCAGGAACAGCTGTGTCTCTGTCCCCAGCATGAATTATGGCTAATGATAAGTTATGCTTATTAAGTGTGTCAATAATTTACCCTCTCAGAGATGGGAAGGACGTGTTGGAGCTGCCGCACATCCAACAGAACACGGCAAAAATCAGCTAAAAACGAGCCCTGAACAAAGTGAGTTTCCCTGGGGAGCTGCAGGGCTTGGAAAAGTCTCCCCCAGCCTGGTCACAGACCCCCAATCCCCTGGGGACCCTGGGTGATGCCCTTTTCCAAGAAAGGAAAGGAAGGGGAAGGTCAGGGATGTGGAGACCCCCGTCCTCAGCACCTGAAACATCAGAGTCACTTACAGGGAATGGTTTGAGTTTGGAGGGACCTTTGAAGGTGACCTGGTCCAACACCATTGCCATGGGCAGGACTGTGTGAATCTTTAAGTCGCATTTTCTGGGTCCCACACTGGCTCCACATCCCAAGGACACACTCCATGAGCATCCCAAGGACACATTCCATGAGCATCCCAAGGACACACTCCATGAGCATCCCAAGGACAGTCCATGAGCATCCCAAGGACACATTCCATGAGCATCTCAAGGACACACTCCATGACCTTTGCACATGTGGCCTCACAGAGCTGCTGGAGGGGCAGCAAACACCACCCCAAGGGTTTGAGGGAGCCCAGAGGAGGGGACGTGCCCAGTGTCCAAATGCCTCCCCCTGACCCAGGTTGGGACAGTCCAGGTCAATGTGCCTGTGACAAATCAGGGTAAGGAGACACATCCAGGCCTCTCCCACGCTCCCTTTTATCCTCTCCTGTTTTCCTCTTTGATTGCAGGGTGAAGGTGGAAATCTGCCACCGCCAATTTTTCCAATCAAAACCCAGAGGCTTTGATTACATGCAAATGTCTGCCCCAAACAGCTGCTTTCCTCTGACACATTTGATCATTCACTGCGAGGAAAAACATCCCCATTTCCACTTCTGGGTAAAAAAAGTCCTTCCCTTCCATTTTGCCCAAGGATTTGGTCTGAACAGGCACCTCTGTCCTCACCCACGTTTCCCTCTGTCCCTTCAAAGCCCAGTTTGCACCACTTCCCTTGGTGGAAAGGATGAAGGATTTTTTTCCTTCCAATTCCTCACGTCTCTCTGGACACAAAAATGTTTTCCCCTAACTCAAGACCAAAGGGATGGGCTTGGAATGGGATAAAAGGAGCAGTTTCTTCTCCCCTCTCCTGCTTTTCAAAAGCCGTTCCTCGGAGAGCGGCGTCGCTTCTCTTTGAGGAGACGTTTGGTGACAGCCACCATCTCCTTCCCCAGCCCTCCCCCATCAGCGGGTTTTGAACCATTTCACTTTGTTTTTATGGATTGAGAAATGAAAGGCGCCTTAAAACCCCCGGGTTTGTTCTTTGCTGAGCTCGCTCTGAGCCTTTTCTCACCCGCAACCTCCAGTTTCCCCAGTTCTCCAATCGGACACACCGCTGTGATCCCGTTACTGGGAGGGGGCAGAAATCCAGTTGGCAGCTCGTTGACAGCCCCACGCCTCTTGTGGCCTCCAAACCCGGAGTTATTCAAGTGTGATGTTAATTTTAATCAGGAGTTTGGATGCAAACAAAGCCGGGCAGCTCCTGGTTTTCCTGCAGGCTGGAATAGCCCCAGTGAGGCTGATTTAGAGACCTTGAGTTCCCCAGTTTGTCCCTCGGTGCCTCACAGGTCAATGAGAACAAGCTCCACAAAGCACCACTGCGGGTCATTAGCGCTGGATTGATCCTCCCAGGCTTTATGGGGTTTTAATTAAATGCTTTTAAAGGTTTATCGAAGGCTTGGAGGATCAGAAAGAGTCACGTCGTGGTGGGAACTCTGGAGCTGATCTGGTGTAAACAGGGTTTGCCGGTGCTCTGGGTCAGAGGAGGGGGTAGGAATGGAGAATCCTTTATTCCAGGGAGTAGGGAATGACCCTGGAGCTCCCAGCCCAAAGCTGGGCCCAGGACCTGAGCCACAGCTCACACCTGAGCTCTCCTGGAGCTTTTCCTGGCAGGCAGGGATGGCACTTTGCCTGGCAAGCAGGGATGGCACGAGAGCTGGGAGAGGAAAAAAAGGTTGGCATGTAAATGAGTTTACAGGGAAAACAGTTTGCGGCACATCCAGTCAACAACAAAGAGACGCAGGGCAATAAGTGGGGGGAAGGGAGAGTCACGTCTCACGGAATTCTTGAAGCACAAGCAAACACATTCCCAGCACTCAAACACAGCCCATATGCTCAGCTCCAAACCCAGCCAGAGCTGCATTCCCTTCCAAACACAAACCCAGGCCTTTATTTACTAGGGACAGCTGGGAAAGCTGCTCAGAAATGCTCCGTGACGGGGGAATTTCGGGGCTCTGACTGCCCAGCCCTGTTGGAGTTGGGTGTCAAGACTTGTCCTGGCCCTCCTGGTCTGGAAATGACTCTGTTACTGTTGGTTTGGTGGTGGTGGTGGAGTGGTTGGATGCTCCAGGTGCTGGCAAACACCTCGGGAATGAAAGCCAGAGCTCCAGAGAGTCTGCCTTCCTTCTCTTATCCATGGAGGTGATAAGAGAACCAGGGAATGTTGAGCTGGAGACATCCCAGAGTGCAGGGAAGGAGAGAATCCTCTGAGACCTGCCCATGGAGCTCAGGGAAAGGAGCAGCCCTCGGGCACCAATCCATCCGTGATGCCCGTCCTGCAGGGAAATGGGAGGTGGGAAATGGAGGGATTTACCTGCAAGGGAAGGAAATCTGTCTCCAAAGCAGCTCCAACCTCTGTAAATTCATGGGAGTGCTGAGTGTGGCTCAGAGGACCCATCATGGCCACGGAGATGCTCCAAGGGATGGAAACCCTCTGCCCTGGAGATGGGCTGGGAGAGCTGGGAATGTGCAGCTGGAGAAAAGAAACCTCCGGGGAGCCCTTAGAGCCCCTTCCAGTGCCAAAGGAGGGCTCTAAAAAGAACAACAGGAGCAGGGCTGGTGTCCCTGCACCACTCGGGGGTGCAGGATGAGGCACAGAGAGGGCAGGGGGGGATGTGGAGTTATCACGGATGTGTCAGGATGGGGATACACAAAGAGGTGGTGGCTGTGGGATTAGCATGGATGTGTGGGGATGGGGATACACAAAGAGGTGATTTAGCTCTAAATTCATTAAGTTTCCTCACTGAACAGTTATTACCTGCACCAGATCCCAGCAGAAGAGCAATCGTGGAGCTTGAAACAGATAAAAGCCCAAGTCATTATATTAGCAAATTATCTGTTGGGGTCTGTTTCCTATTGACAGTATTAAGCCTCTTCTCATTAATATTTCACTCTTCAGGGAAATTAAACTTTAATGAAAGTGTGGTACTTACAATGGCAGCCTGATGAGTCAAAAAGGGGAAAAAAAAAAAGCAGCAAGGCCACGGCTGTGGGAATTATCCCTGGAAAATAAGTCATCCAGGAAGCAGAGCCCTTATTTATCTGGAAATTGCTCCCCAGCACAGACACAGTATTTGGGAACAGGCAACTGCTCTGTGAGTATTTATTGTGCTGGGATGGTGGGATGGCCCCAGATGGGACAACAGAGAATAATGGAAGGGGTTGGGTGGGAAGGGACAGTAAAGCCCATCCAGTGCCACCCCTGTCATGGGCAGGGACACCTCCCACCATCCCAGGCCGCTCCAACCTGACCTTGGACACTTCCAGGGATGGGGCAGCCACAGCTGCTCTGGGCACCCTGTGCCAGGGCCTCCCCACCCTCACATTTCTCAATTCCTTCCCAATCTCCCCTCTCTCCCTGCCCTCTGGCAGTTTGAAGCCATTCCCTGTGTCCTGTCCCTCCAGGGATGGGGAACTATTCCCCAGTTCCTTTCTGAAGATGTTCCTGGGCTCTGTGGGCATCCCAACATGAGGGATGGTTTCACAGAGGGCTGGACTTCATGGATGATCTTAAAACCATGGAATGGTTTGGGTTGGAAAGGACCTTAAAGCCCATCCAGTGCCACCCCTGCCATGGGCAGGGACACCTCCCACTGTCCCAGGTGACTCCAACCTGCCCTTGGACACTTCCAGGGATGGGGAAGCCACAGCTTCTCTGGGCAACCTGTGCCAGGGCCTCCCCCCTGTCCTAGCCAGGAATTCCTTCCCACTATCCCACCTAACCCTGCCCTCCTTCCCCTTAAGGCCATGGGGCAGCTCAGGGTGGCTGTGGCCCCCCTTGGGGTTTCTCCCACCCTCTCCTGGCTCTGTTTGAGCAGAATCTGCCCCAGCTCTGCCCTTTGCATCCCTCCCCTGCCACACTCCCTGCCCAGGGCTCAGCGGGGTTGGCATCACCCCTGTGACCCCCCCAAGCCCTGCTGGGCTGGAGCAGGGCCAGGAGCAAAGCAGGGACTGGAGCTGGCTCTGCTGCCGTGTGACACTGATGGATGGGGCACCACACTCCGGATCAATCCCATGTGGAGCCTGGATTAATCTTCCCTGGTCTCAGCTGCCTCTGTCCCAGCTTTCCCACCCCCTCCAGAGCCCAGCACTTCACAGCCCCAGTTAGTGCTCAGCATTAAAAGGAGATTTTTCTCCGTCTCCTCTCGACGGTTCGTTTTTGCTGAGACAAAGTAACTCCCCCTGTAACTCGGGAGGAGCTGCCGCTGTGAAGTGACGCCGCTCCCCTCCCTCCTCCAGACGGGCTTCGCTGGCACTGAGGCTGCTGAGGAGAGAAAATTAATTAATGACTTGGAATTCTTCCTGGACGCCCAAAGGCACCATGGAGAGAAACCTTGGAAGAAGAGCCCGGCTCTGCCTTTCTCCTCCCCTCCCACACAACTCCCAGGCAAACTGAGCCACTTCCCAGCTCTGGGGCAGCTGGAGGAGGATTTTCTCCCCCTTTCCCACCACATTTGCAGCTCCAGCTCCTTGTGTTTGGGCTTTGCTGTCCTAAAGCCAAGGGAGCACCAGGATTTTCTCTTCAGCCATCCAAGGCACTGGAGCAACGAGAGGTTTCCCCTTCCAGCTCCACATTGCCCCAGAACGCAGCTCTTCCAAAGGCTGGAAATACTTGGAGCCACCAGCACAGAACCCTCAGGACCCCTCAGTTCTCAGTGCAACCAGCATCTCACCCTTGGGGAATGCCTGGATCCCTCCATCCCCCCGTTCTTCCATCCATCCCTCCCTCCATCCATCCATCCCTCCCTCCATCCATCTATCCATCCATCCTCCATCCATCCATCCCTCCATCCCTCCATCCACCATCCATCCATCCATCCATCCAGGGACCTGCAGCATCACAGATCCTCAAGAAATCCCATCATTCTCTGCCTCCATCCAATCCAGGATTTAACCAGAATTAAACCCGTGCCTCTTTTGCCCTGGAGCTGGAGACAAATCCATGCCCACCATGGCGAGTCCAGCTGTAAAATCCCTGGCACAGGGACCTGCTCCCAGCACTGGGAATAAAGGTCTCTGTCCTTGTTGGGGACCTTGGGCTGGCACTGGGGTCCCTGTGCTTGGCAGAGCCCCCGCAGCTCCCCATGGATGGAGGGGATGGAGACTGTGGTGGGCAAAGCACAGCCCTGGATTCACACACCCCGCCCCCCCCCGGGAAATCTGAAGTCCAGGAGGTTCAAGGGAAATATTTTTCCTTGTCTGAAAATTTTATAGAAAAGGGCATTTCCTCGAAATCAACTTTTTTTTTTTGTGAGGGCACAAAAATCTCAGATGAGGGGAGCAAACCCAGGTGATGGTGAGTTGCACGTCAGAGCAGAGAGAAGCTCCTCCAAACCAGCCCTGTGGTCACAGCCCAGGGCAAGGACTGATCCAAAATTCTCTTCTGGTGATTTTTCCTTGCTATAAGCGTCAAACACAAGGAGACAACCCCAAGTGAATGAGCTGGGATTAATCCCCAGTGCCCAGGGGGGTGAAATTCCACCCCAAGCCCCACCTCCCCCCCCCAAGTTTTTTCCTCCTTTACCACAAAAATCTAAAATAAATAAAACCTTTACAGGAAAACAAATAATAAACCCCATTTTCTCCAGTGTGGAGCAACACATTTTACAAGTGGCTTTTCCAGCCCTCTGTGCTCACCATCAATTAGCAATTACACCATTAAAGCTTTATTTAAAGTTTGGCTTGCTTTTAAAAGCAGCCAGAGTGCATTTTCTCTTCTTCTTTTGATTAGAAAATAAATAGCCCAGGCCAAGGAGCTGTTAGGGATGACATTTGGAGTAATCTTGAGTGATTTTCCTGTCAAGGAAGAGCCCAAAGGCTTGTTTGGACACGCTGGGGTCGTGGCTTGGAGGAGCATTTGGAGCTGAGGAGATGGAAGGACGCACACCCGGTAATTTGCCATCATTAACTGCAGATGTTCCCACCGCAGAAGCAGCAGCCCAGGGCAGCGGGAAATGAGGGAAAAGTTGCCCAGATTGCAAAAAAATTGTGCCCCATTTCTAGAGGAAAATGGAGGATAGGGAAATTCCCCCTCCCCTCCCTCCTTTGTCTGCAGTGACAAGGATTGTGTTGAAGCTGGTTGGGCACTGCAGGGTTTAACTCAGAGGACACTTGAAGCTTCTCCTGCTTCCTTTATTCCTTTCCCCCCTCTCCATCCTTCCCTTCTTCCCTTTCCCCCTCTGCATCCTTCTCTTACTCCTTTTTCTCCCTTCCCATCCTTCCCTTATTCCTTTCCCCCTCTCCATCCTTCCTTTCTTGCATTTCCCCCTCTCCATCCTTCCCTTCTTCCCTTTCTCCCTCTCCATCCTTCCCTCCTTCCCTTCCCCCTCTCCATCCTTCCCTTATTCNTCCTTCCCTTCTTCCCTTTCCCCCTCTGCATCCTTCTCTTACTCCTTTTTCTCCCTTCCCATCCTTCCCTTATTCCTTTCCCCCTCTCCATCCTTCCTTTCTTGCATTTCCCCCTCTCCATCCTTCCCTTATTCTTTCCCCCCCTCCCTCCCTGCCTTTCTCCTTCTCCATCCTTTCCTTATTTCTTTTCCCCCTCTCCATCCTTCCCTTATTCCCTTCCCCTCCTTCCTTTATTTCTTTTTCTCCTCTCCATCCTTCCCT
>WEKX01011983.1:94354-105770 GCA_013390025.1 Pitta sordida
CCCCCTCTCCATCCTTCCCTTATTCTTTCCCCCCCTCCCTCCCTGCCTTTCTCCTTCTCCATCCTTTCCTTATTTCTTTTCCCCCTCTCCATCCTTCCCTTACTCCCTTTCCCCCTCTCCATCCTTCCCTTTCCATCCTTCCCTTATTCTTTTCCCCCCATCCCTCCTTGCCTTTCTCCTCCATCCTTCCCTTATTTCTTTTTCTCCTCTCCATCCTTCCCTCCTTCCCTTTCCCCTCTCCATCCTTCCCCGCTGACACAGCAGCAAAGTCCTCCAAGCAGCAGAACTTTCCCCTTGCCTTGGCCCTTTTCCATTTGCACGGGAATAAAAGCTGAATGATTTGAGTGGGTTTTATGTGCTCTTGTTAAATTCGATTGATTTGATGATTTTCAGATCTTTCTGCTGCCTGGGAACTTTGTGTTCACCTCCAGTCCTGTCCCTTTCCCCACTGGATGGTGGCAGGGCTGGGATCAGGTCACCACTTCAATTCAACCCCAAGAGGAAGAGGAAAATGGTGTCAAAAAATGTCCCAATTCAATAAAACTTCCCCCCAAAAAGGAATCGGCTGTTTCTGTGCAATCCTGTTCTTGCAAGGTCCCAAACCCAGTGTCATGCTGGGTCTTACTGGTTAAACTGGGCAGAGATGGAACATAAAACCTGTGAATATCCAGAGCTCAAACCCTGAGCACACCTCGGACACAAGGTTGGGGTTGAGGTGCCCAGCACGACCAGTTCAGCTCTTTAACCCCTAAATATTGCCCAAACCTGCTCCTCCAAGGGCTTCACGTCTGGTTTAGGGGTGGAGAAAGTTCTGGAGTTTTGGGATGGGGGTGGCACCATCATTTTGGGTTTGATGACGCAGGAAATGCCGGCCCTTGGTTTTCCCAGCCAGCAATCCCATATTAATCATCCACTGGTGGAATTTCAGCTTCACTGTGGTTGTCCAAGACACCAGCTGTCACCGGGAGGGTGGGAGGGGGGGAAATGGTTTTAAGCTTTGCTCCAAAAAGGGTGCGAAGCGTTTTTTTGGTGAGCGTTCCCCCCAAACGCCACCGGCCCTGCGGGAATCCCGGCGGAGCCTGTGGACATCCCTCCCTCTAGTGCCGAAATCCTGGATGTACAATCCCCTCCCAGGGCTGGGAATGTTCTCCTTCCAGAGCTGAAATCGCAGCTCTGACATTCCCACGGCGCCCGGGGAGTCGCGGGACAGGGAATGAAGAAGGATGAGCGAAGTCAGGGCAGATCCTGGGAAGGGGAAGAGGTGGGAACGCTGCAGGAACACACCACGGTGGCACTCGTGGAGCACTGTGATTCTAACCCCAGGTGATTGTTGTTGTTAAATAACATAAAAATTAATCTATTTTAGGAATAAAGTTGTATTATCGTGGTTATTAATGATATTGTAGTAATTAATAAGAATGTTAATATCTATATATTGTGTAATGTGATATTATAATAAGTGGCTGGACACTGAATCCTAAAATATCCTCAGGGGGATGGGACATACAAGGACACTCCATCCAACCCCTGGCCCTGCCCAGGACACCCCAACAGTCCCTCCCTGTCCCTGAGCGTTGTCCAAACCCTCCTGGAGCTCTGGCAGCCTTGGGGCTGTGCCCAAACCCTGGGGAGCCTGGGCAGTGCCCAACCACCCTCTGGGGTGGAACCTTGTCCTGAGATCCAACCTGACCCTGCCCTGGCTCCTGTCCCTGTCACACACGGCAGAAATCGGAGCTGCCCTTTGTGTGGACGTTGAAAACCCCAATGAGTTTCCTACAGCTAGACAAACCAAGTGCCCTCAACCTCCTCATGAGGCCCCTCCAGACCCTTCCCCATCCTCGTGGTTTCCTTTGGACATTCCCCAATAACTCAATGTTGGGTTGGGTTTTTTTAATTAATGCACCCAAACTGCCCCGATATTGCGGGTGAGGCCACCCCAGGTCAGAGCAGAGAGGGACAATCCCTTCCTTTGATCCTGTTCCTGCTGCCTCTCAGGATTTGGATGTCCCAGGGCACTGCTCATAACACAGACACTTCCCAAAAGGTGGGAAAAGCCACCACTTCCTTCTATTTCCATCTGATTCAGGCTGGAGGGGTTTGTTCCCCCCCTATAAAAACCTCCTGTCCCCAAAGTGCCCAACAACATGAGCTGTGAAATGGCTCAAAATGTTGGGAGAGGCTCTTGCAGGACAATAATGGACAAACTCCATCCCTGCAGCGCTGGAAGGTCACACCAACATATGGCAGCACCCACTCACACAACCCAGGCTGGAAGGGGCTCAGGAGTTGAGGAATTAGTGGAATTTTTCCAGAGTTATTCCATCTGCCATCTGCCTCCATCCTTGGCAGTGCCATGGGAAGCACCAGCAGGGTTTGTCCCCAGGCCGTGTCACCTCCCCCCACAGGCTCCCCTCCTGTCACACCAGCTCCACATGATGGCCCTGCCTTGTAAACATAATTAGCTGAACGTGTTAATGAAGTTCTCTCTGCTGCTCTGGGAGGTCTTCGCAAAGAGCTGGTGGCCCCAAAGGAGGGACAAGATGCTCTTCCCAGGTTAAAATCCTCTAAAAAAATCCCCCAGTTTTCCTGGAGTTATAAAACTCTGCAGCTTTCCCATTTCTGCCTGACGCGCTGAAAGTCAACACGATTTACAGGGGAAGCAGTAACCGGAATAAGGTGATCTGCAGAGTTTATTTTCTACTGCTTTTCCCATAAAACACGGCTTAAATTTCATTTCACCTGTGTCCCTGCCTAAATGAAGCCTCATCTTTAGCTCCAATCTCCCTAACAACCCTTTCTCACTTGGTTTTTACTGCCTTAAACGTTTCTCTCACCTTCACTTATGTGACACCAGTAAAAAATGTTGGAGAAGCACCTTCAGGGAAAACTTTTCTCCACTGAAACAGGTTGAAATGGATCAACCAGGAGCTGCAGGTATTTGTGGACCTGCAGGAATCCCACCAGGGGTTGGTTGAGTCAGGAATTTACTCCCAACGCGTTGATGGATGAGGTCTCAAAGCCTTGGGCCATCGATGGTTGGGAGCAGGGTTGGGTTGAAGGTGGGTCAGACACAAACCTGGGTCCCAGGAGCCACAACTCCAGCAGTTTCTTGCTGGAAATTTCCAGGTGAAAGGGAGTTTTCATTGAATCATGGAATGAGTTGGGTTGGGAAAGAGCTTAAAGTTCATCCAGTCCCACCCCTGCCATGGGCAAGGACACCTTCAGCTCTCCCAGGTTGTCCCAAATTTATCCAACCTGGCCTTGGACACTTCCAGGGATGCAAGGGCAGCCACAGCTTCTCTGGGCACCCTGTGCCAGGGGCTCCCCACCCTCCCAGGGAGGAATTTCTTGCCACTATCCAAACTCACTCAAACCCCTTCATTTGGGCTCCCTTTTTACCTTCATGGCCACTCACCCCTCTGCAGGTTGTCTCAGCCTCATCCGCCCCACACCATGTGAGTCCAAACTCTGCCAGAGTGTTGGATGGGATATTGGGGAGGAATTCCTGGCTGGGAGGGTGGGGATGGGCTGGAATTCCCAGAGAAGCTGTGGCTGCCCCATCCCTGGAAGTGTCCAAGGCCAGGTTGGAGCAGCCTGGGACAGTGGGAGGTGTCCCTGCCCATGGGACTGGATGAGCTTTAATGTCCTTTCCAACCCAAACCATTCCATGATTCCATGGTCTGGGGCAGCACAGGTGTAGTGGTGACTAGAGAGATTCATTAGCAAACAACCCTAATTACTGCTCAGATCCCACGAGGCAGCTGGGACTGGTACGAAACCCATCCCAGCAGGAGCCAAAGCCACCAGGGCACACCCCAAAGGCAGGGCAGCTTTTGCAAGGAGGCAGCTCCAACTGGGATTGTTTGTTCCCAAACACTGGGAAAAGCTGTTCGTTCCAGGGAAGGGAGAAATGGGCAACAGAAGAGTTGTTGCTGCAGTGGAACAGCTCCTTGGGGTGTTGGGACCTTCCTCTCCTTGGCTGCTGCTCCATCCCAGCTCCCATCCCCAAATCCCTTCTCCATTACAAATCCCACCCTTTTCCCAACTCACTGCCTCAATTCCCCCTCAGTTCCCCATGGGGACCCTCCTCCAGTGAACCAGAGGCCCCCCCAGCCCCACCCAAGCAGGGAGGGTCACTCATCCCCCAGCCCCTTTAACCATCCCCTTTCCTCCAAATTTCACATGAATCTATGATATTTTTCCCCTCCAAATTTCATCTGGATCTGACAATTTTCCCTCCAAGCTTCACCTGGATTTATGGCATTTTTCGCTCCAAATTTCACCTGGATCTATAACGTTTTCCCTCCAAAGTTCACCTGGATTTATGGCATTTTCCCCTCCAAGTTTCACCTGGATCTGACAATTTTCCCTCCAAGCTTCACCTGGATTTATGGCATTTTTCGCTCCAAATTTCACCTGGAACTATGGAATTTTCCCCTCCAAATTTCACCTGGATCTATGGCATTTTTCCCTCCAAACTCACCTGGATCTATGACAATTTCCCCTCCAAATTTCACCTGGATCTGATAACTTTCCCTCAAGCTTCACCTGGATCTATGGCATTTTTCTCTTCAAGCTTCACCTGGATCTGTGGCATTTTCCCCTCCAAACTTCACCTGGATTTATGGCATTTTCCCCTCCAAGTTTCACCTGGATCTGACAATTTTCCCTCCAAGCTTCACCCAGATTTAAGGTATTTTTCCCTCCAAATTTCAGCTGGATCTGTGGCATTTTCCCCTCCAAATTTCACCTGGATCTACAGCATTTTCCCCTCCAAACTTCACCTGGATTTTAGGCATTTCCCCCTTCAAATTTCAGCTGGATTTATGGCATTTTTCCCTCCAAATTTCACCTGGATCTCTGACATTTTTCTCTCCAAGCTTCACTCAGATTTAAGGCATTTTCCCCTCCAAATATCACCTGAATCTATGGCGTTTTCCCTCCAAATTTCAGCTGGATCTGTGGCATTTTCCCCTCCAATCTCCACCCAGATTTAAGGCATTTTCCCTTCCAAGCTTCACCTGGATCTGTGGCATTTTTCTCTCGAAGTTTCACCCGGATTTAAGGCATTTTCCCCTCCAAATTCCACCTGGATCAATGACATTTCCCCCTCCAAGTTTCCCCTGGATTTAAGGCATTTTTCTCTCGAAGCTTCACCCGGATTTAAGGCATTTTCCCCTCTTTCTTCCCAGCTCCAGCCCCAGCTTTAATACCACCCTGGGAGCCCCCGAGGCAGCGGCGCTGTGCCTCTTGTTCCTCTTATCTCTGGTGTTTCTTTGCTTTAGAACGACACAAATAAAACCTCTTATCTCATTTGCAGCTACACGGGGACTGTGATACCGAGCCAGCCCTGCCTGGAGGACACCAGCCCTGCCTGGATTAATCTCCATCTGTTTTCTGACAAAGCCCCATTTTTTATTCCCTTGGTATCACCCTCCCATCTGGGGCGGGATGGGGTTAAATGCTCCGAGCTCTGCTTTGGAGGGGCAAATAAACCAGCGGGACACTCTGGCCACAATCCCTCCTCCAACCCTTGAGGAATTGCTCTGGGACACCAGCGCGACAATTTCTGGCCCCTGCCCAGGGGGGGAATCGTGTCTGAGATACAAATCAGCGATAAATACTCCCTTGGAACAGCATTAAAATCCTTTGGGAAATGCTCCTTCCTGAGAAAACCCTTGGGGGTCTTCAGGATGGGTTCCACTCCTGGGATGTTGTCGTGGATTTTTGTTACGTTTTAAGTTCAAGAAGGATTGAATTTATGTTTTAAGTTCAAGGGGGATTTTTTTGTTTATTGGGTGGAGGTTGGTTTTTTCAAACAAACATTTTTTTAACCCCCCAAATGAGGATCTTCTGCAGAAAGCCATTTTTTTTTCCCCCAGGAAAAATAAAAATATCAGCAGGAGATTTACACAGCCCTGACCTTGTTGATTTTCTCTGCTGCAAGTTCCAAATAAACCCAGTCTTGCCTGAGCTGGATGAAATGCTGGATATCATCCTCCCATCCTCCCAATCCTCCCAACCCTGTTTTTCCATATCCAACAATCAACAGCTCCATAAAACCCAACCTTGTTCAGGTCCTACCATCCCTTGGTGCTGGAAAAACTCGGATTTCCAAGTCCATCTTTCATCATCTACTGTCCGAAATAATAAAAATTTGGTTTCCAGGTGGTCAGAATCCTGCAATAAATGGATGTACTCAAGTCCAAGGTTTATCTTCAAAGGGCCAGGAACAAAGTTCACCTTGAGCTGCTCCTGGCGGGAATATCTGGGACTTGGAAAGAACTTACTGAGCCAAGACACTTGGGAATTTGCTGCCCCTCAACCTCAGTATATAAAGGAAAACATCTTTAATTTCTGTTTCCAGTTGTGGTAAATCATTGGAAGAAGAAGATTTTGATGTTTTGGTAGCCTGGGGGTTGGGTGAAGCTGTGGCTGCTCCATCCCTGGGAGTGTCCAAGGGCAGGTTGGAGCAGCCTGGGACAGTGGGAGGTGTCTGTGCCCATGGCAGGGGTGGCACAGGATGGGATTTAAGGTCCTTTCCAACCCAAACCATTCTGGGATTGCAGGAAACCCCATTCCAAGGCAAATTCTGCCTTTTGAGGAGCTTCCCTGTGAGTCTTGTACCTGAATCCCTGCACCAAGGGATTCAGGTACAAGAATCCCTTGGTGCATCAAGGAGGGCGTTTCAACCCTTAGCTGAAAGCACTGTGAGCACCTCATGGATTTTTATTTACCTCCAGGAAAAAAATCTCCTTCGATAATATTTCCATCCCTTTATTTTCCTTCTTTTTATTTGAAAAAAAATACCCAGGCGAGTTGTCTGATGTGTTATTATCAAACAAAACCCCGACTCTGTGCCCTTGGATCACTATTCCTTTAGTCAAGTTCACCCCAAGAGGTTGAAAACCTGCGGGCAGCTGCCTTGGATGAATTTTTTTTCCAAGACAAAAGGAATATTAACAAGAAAGGAGTTGGTTTGTTCCTTTTTTTTGTTGTTGTTTTTTTGAAATCATCGTTTCAGCAGAAATTGGAGGGTTGCACGAAGTCCCCAAACAGAACAAGGTTGATTTAAACAAGCTGCTTTATTTGGTCTTTTTTTTTTTTAATTTTTCTAGGAAGAAAAGAAATAAAAAGCATCTGTTTCCTTCAAAGATCTTCCAGCCACGTTTGCACCTCCAGGGTTAATTCCATGCCCGGGTTGCCAAAGTGCCTCAGGACACGAAGTTCTGCCTCCAGCACAACTTATTCCAGGAAATGCAGCAGCTCCTTAATTCACCAGAGCTTTAAGGTCGGAAAAGACCTTTAAAATCATCGAGTCCAACCATTAAAGCACTGAGCCCTGACTCCAAGTGCTGCATCCACAGGGATTTAAACCTTTCAGGAATGGGGACTCCAGCACTGCCCTGGGCTGCCTTTTCCTCATTCCATGGAGGAATTTTCCTTATATCCATCCTCATCCCCCCCCCATTCCATGGAGGAATTTTCCATGTATCCAACCTAAACCTCCCCCATTCCATGGAGAAATGTTCCTTATATCCATCTTGAACCTCCCCCATTCCATGGAGAAATGTTCCTTATATCCATCCTCATCCTCCCCCATTCCATGGAGAAATTTTCCACATATCCATCCTCATCCTCCCCCATTCCATGGAGAAATTTTCCACATATGCATCCTCAACCTTTCCCATTCCATGGAGGAATTTTCCATCCTCAACTTTCCCCATTCCATGGAGGAATTTTCCTTCTCTCCATCCTCACCCTCCCCTGGTGCATCTTGAGGCCGTTTCCCCTCATCCTGTCCCTTGTTCCCACCTCCCCCCCCAGCTCCAACTTCCCAGAATTTTCCAGATTTACTCCTCAGTCCGTGCTCAGCCTGAGGTCACTGCGGGGTTTTGGGGCCAGGGAATAATTCCCAGGATGCAGCTGAAGCTTTGGATATGTTTTATTCCATTTTCTCCCACCAGTTCAACTCTTAATAACGGGCTCCTCTTCCAATCCATCTCGGTTACCGGAGCTTTGGAGCGCTGGGGAACTTATTTGGAGCTGTGACATTAAATATCGACGGGAGAAGTGGTGCAGCTGTGGATAAATCCCTCTCCCAGCCTGGAAATAAAAGGGTTTGGGTGATAATCCATGATGGATAAACCCCAGGAACGGGAGAGTGCAAGGAGCACTCTGCTCTCTGCAGGGCAAGAGCAACAGGCACAGCCAAATTCTGGGGGTTGGGAAAGAAATATCTGGAGAAATAATGAAATTTTCCAAGGTTGGTTCCCTGTGTTTTATTTTGGATGGAGGAGAACAGCACGAGAGTGGAACAGAAAAAGGAGTTTGTAAAAGATTTAAGAGCGATCCAGGCTCTTAATGTGAATACAGATTTTACAGGAGTCTTTGAAAAAGACCAGAGTGCCTTGAGATGGAGCTGTAAAAAAAACCCNAGCACTGAGCCCTGACTCCAAGTGCTGCATCCACAGGGATTTAAACCTTTCAGGAATGGGGACTCCAGCACTGCCCTGGGCTGCCTTTTCCTCATTCCATGGAGGAATTTTCCATATATCCATCCTCATCCCCCCCCCATTCCATGGAGGAATTTTCCATGTATCCAACCTAAACCTCCCCCATTCCATGGAGAAATGTTCCTTATATCCATCTTGAACCTCCCCCATTCCATGGAGAAATTTTCCACATATCCATCCTCAACCTTCCCCATTCCATGGAGGAATTTTCCTCATATCCATCCTCAACCTTCCCCATTCCATGGAGGAATTTTCCATATATCCAACCTAAACCTCCCCCATTCCATGGAAAAATTTTCCTCATATCCATCCTCAACCTTCCCCATTCCATGGAGGAATTTTCCATCCTCAACTTTCCCCATTCCATGGAGGAATTTTCCTTCTCTCCATCCTCACCCTCCCCTGGTGCATCTTGAGGCCGTTTCCCCTCATCCTGTCCCTTGTTCCCACCTCCCCCCCCAGCTCCAACTTCCCGGAATTTTCCAGATTTACTCCTCAGTCCGTGCTCAGCCTGAGGTCACTGCGGGGTTTTGGGGCCAGGGAATAATTCCCAGGATGCAGCTGAAGCTTTGGATATGTTTTATTCCATTTTCTCCCACCAGTTCAACTCTTAATAACGGGCTCCTCTTCCAATCCATCTCGGTTACCGGAGCTTTGGAGCGCTGGGGAACTTATTTGGAGCTGTGACATTAAATATCGACGGGAGAAGTGGTGCAGCTGTGGATAAATCCCTCTCCCAGCCTGGAAATAAAAGGGTTTGGGTGATAATCCATGATGGATAAACCCCAGGAACGGGAGAGTGCAAGGAGCACTCTGCTCTCTGCAGGGCAAGAGCAACAGGCACAGCCAAATTCTGGGGGTTGGGAAAGAAATATCTGGAGAAATAATGAAATTTTCCAAGGTTGGTTCCCTGTGTTTTATTTTGGATGGAGGAGAACAGCACGAGAGTGGAACAGAAAAAGGAGTTTGTAAAAGATTTAAGAGCGATCCAGGCTCTTAATGTGAATACAGATTTTACAGGAGTCTTTGAAAAAGACCAGAGTGCCTTGAGATGGAGCTGTAAAAAAAACCACACAACCTTCAAGGAGTTTCTGGGGGAGATCATTCTGGTCCCAGGAAAAATGAAGGTGTGTTTGCCAAGGGCAAAAAATCCCAGAGTGACAAGGGAAAAAAGACTCTGATGAGCTGGAAAAAAATGAGAGTTTTGGTTCCTCCTGTGAATTCAGACCTGGGGCATCTGCTGAGGAGAAAATCCAGGGCAGAGTTTGGAGCATCCCTGGGGATCCCCCGCAGGACAGATCCAGCAGCCAGGGGTATCTGCAATATTGGGATGGTTCCTCTGTCCCCACCAGGCAGGATGAACTCCCTGCTCTGGAGAGGGGATTCCAGGGGTGTGAGGACGTGGCATCTCCACTGGGCAAAGGCAGGGAGAGCAGAAGGAATTCTGTTCACGTTGTGCCTGCCTGGGAGGAGGGAGGAATGACCCCCTGGAGCATTTCAATCCCTGCAAACTCCTTGAAGTCACAGCCTGAGGTCCTGCAGCACCAACACATCCCTCCCTCCCTCCTGCTGCTGCCTGAACCTCCCACTGGTTTTACCTCCAGCAGCAGAGACGGGAGAGGACACAATCCTGCCCTGCTCCCAGCTGGGGGACACTGGGGTTTGTGGTGCCCTTTCCCACAGGGCTCTGAGCCCTCTGGGAGAGGGCAGGACACGGAGGAGGAGGAGGAGAAAGAGCAGGACACAGAGAAGGAGGAGGAAGAGAAGGACACGGAGGAGGACATGGAGAAGGAGGAGGAGACAGAGAAGGAGGATGAGATGGAGGAGAACAAGGAAGAGGAGGACACGGAGGAGAACGAGGACAAGGAGGAGGACAGGGAGCAGAAGGTGGAGGAAGAGGAGGAGGACATGGAAGAGGAATCACAGAATTAACAAGGTTGGAAAAGACCTTTGAGATCATCAAGTCCAACCTATTCCCTGTCACCATCCCATCATCTAAATATATTATATATATATATATATATATAATGGTTATATATTTATATATAATATATAAATAATATATATATACACGTTTTCCTGTAATTACCCAGATTTGCTGCGAAATTCCTCAGTTTTGCTGCATAAACTTCTCCTGCTGGATCTGTGCAAAGCTGTGAGTCCTCAGGGAGAACCCTGGGGAAGTCTTCAGGGATTTAACAATTTTTCTGAGTGTATATAACATTTTTTTTGAGCTCTAATGGTCCTAAAACACTTTGTAAACTCCTTTCCTCAACTGGTGGCCCAGCACGGATGAGTTGGTGGCCAACTGAAGGTGGAGGTGTCTCCACCCAGGAAAAGAGGGATGATGCCAGGGAAGGCATTTCTCTGGATTTTCCTATTTTTACCTCTTAGTATTTCGATATATTTTGCTTATTTAAAACTAAAAGCATTAATGAATTCTGCTCAGAGGCCTTTCTGTGCCTCGAACTGCAGAGAAAATATTCTAAGTTAATACAAGTAAATTTAGAGCCCAGAAAAAAGAATTCTGCATTCTCAGGTGGATCTAGATACAAATAAATACATTATTGTACCCTCTCAATACCCTATTATTGAGTTTCCAGTATTCCATTATCGTTCTTTTCTATATTTCTTTGTATTCTTGGACCTTGCAGTTGATACAAAGTTGGAGAACCCAAAAATACCTTTGTGTCCAATAGAGAGGTACTTTCTATTCACTAGAGAGTTGATAAAAAAATATATTTTAACCGTGCAGCTGTGATATTATTTAATTATTTTAGAGTGATACAATAGAGGCTTGTAGAGAAAAAATAAAAAAAAAAACTTGCTTGAATAATTATAATAACCAATCAGAATATGCCAAGAAAGTTAGGAAATTGTAATAACCAGAATATTAGTTA
>WEKX01011983.1:105911-121637 GCA_013390025.1 Pitta sordida
TTTACCTCTTAGTATTTCGATATATTTTGCTTATTTAAAACTAAAAGCATTAATGAATTCTGCTCAGAGGCCTTTCTGTGCCTCGAACTGCAGGGAAAATATTCTAAGTTAATACAAGTAAATTTAGAGCCCAGAAAAAAGAATTCTGCATTCTCAGGTGGATCTAGATACAAATAAATACATTATTGTACCCTCTCAATACCCTATTATTGAGTTTCCAGTATTCCATTATCGTTCTTTTCTATATTTCTTTGTATTCTTGGACCTTGCAGTTGATACAAAGTTGGAGAACCCAAAAATACCTTTGTGTCCAATAGAGAGGTACTTTGTATTCACTAGAGAGTTTTTTTGTGTTACACCTCTCGTGTTGATAAAAAAAATTATATTTTAACCGTGCAGCTGTGATATTATTTAATTATTTTAGAGTGATACAATAGAGGCTTGTAGAGAAAAAATAAAAAAAAAAACTTGCTTGAATAATTATAATAACCAATCAGAATATGCCAAGAAAGTTAGGAAATTGTAATAACCAGAATATTAGTTACTGTAATGGAATTAGAATATAATTATTGTAATAACTAGAATATAGAAATGAAATATAACCTGTTAACAAGAGTATGAAAATCTTGTAAGTTCCCAAGAAATTCTTGGGACAAGAAGGGAGGACAAGTTTTTGGAGGAGAATCCCCCTCGTCCCTTCGGCCGAATAAAGCAAATATCTCTATTCGAAGAGGAGAATCCCCCTTGTCCCTTTGGCCGAATAAAGTAAATATCTCTGTTCAAAGATATGAGTCTTTGAGTAGTTTTTCTTAATTGGCTTTTTGCCATCAGTGCCCACAGCTTTCTGTCCCTCCTCCACCCTGGTTCTGTGTGTGGCTGGTGTGTCCCCAGTGGGAATACCTGAACTCCAGCTGTGGCCAGATGTGCTGCTCTGACTCCTTCATGTAGCAAGTTACGGTCCTCAGCTGCCCCCTGGGAGATCCAAAAGCTGTTGGATAATGTCCGGAAAATTCCTTTTTGTATTCCTGAGCACAGAAAAGCCCTGAGGGACTCGTGTGGAACCAGGAGGAGGCAGAGCTGTGATCCCAGCCCTGATCCACAATGTCCCAATTCAGAAACACCATCCAGCTGCCCACTTAAATCTCTCATCTTTCTGAATTAACTTCATCCAGATTTCCAGCAAAGTTGCAATAATCATGATGAATATCAGGGCAATCCAGGGAAGAAACACTTCATAAATCAAGTAACTTCCACTTCATTGGCATTCAGGGCACGCCTAACCCTGATTTTACACCCCTCAAGGTGGCTGGGGTTGTTTGTTTGCTCACACCCAAAGCCAACAGCCATGGACCAAAGACATTCATTTTCGTTACAAAGCTCCAGGCAGGGGATCAATTTTACCTGGGTTATTTTCAGCTGCAAAATAGGAGCAGCAGAGTGAAATCCAAGTGCTGCATGGCCAGGTGGCCCAGCCCTGATGGCACATCAGAAAGCCCCTCGCTGTCAATGTTTTCTCCCTTCAGCTTTGCAGGTATCTCCTGACCTGCTTTTTACCCAGTTTAGACCCGTTCATTCTGCAGCTCCAGCTCTTCAGAGGCTCAATCCCCTGTTTTATAAGGAATTTATCCCTTTAGTACAGCACTGGTGGTTTAAGTCTGGAATCATGGAATCCTTCAGGCTGGAAAAGCCCTTTGAGGTCATTGAGTCCAACTGTTCCCCCAGCCCTTCCAAGGCCACCACTAACCCATGTCCCCAAGTGCCACGTCCCCAGGGATTTAAAACCCCTCCAGGGATGCCCAGGCAAGAGCAGGGGAGGCTCAGAGGTGACCTCAGTGCTGGTTACAACTCCCTGAGGGGAGGTTGCAGTCGGGTGGGGGTGAATCTCTTCTCTCAGGCTGACGACACCAGAACAAGAGGACATGGCCTTACGCTGCGCCAGGTGAGGTTTAGGCTGGATGTTGGGAAGAGGTTTTTCCCAGAGAGAGTGATCCCTCAGTGGAATGGGCTGCCCAGGGAGGTGGTGGAGTCGCCATCCCTGGAGGTGTTTAAGGTCAGACTGGATGAGGAGCTCAGTGCCATGGGCTGGATGGTGGGAGGTTTGGATGGATGGAGCGTGGTGCCCGTGGCTCTGGGGTTGTGGGGCTGATCCCTGGGTGGGCGTTCGCTTGGGAGTTGGACTCGATGATCCTGTGGGTCCCTCCCAACTCAGAATAACCTGTGACCCTGTGAATATACAGGGATGATCAAATCCACCCCCTGGCCCTGCCCAGGACACCCCAACAGTCCCACCCTGTCCCTGAGCATTGTCCAAACCCTCCTGGAGCTCTGGCAGCCTTGGGGCTGTGCCCAAACCCTGGGGAGCCTGGGCAGTGCTCAACTACCCTCTGGGCTGGAACCTTGTCCTGAGATCCAACCTGACCCTGCCCTGGCCCAGCTCCAGCCCTTCCCTGGCTCCTGTCCCTGTCCCACCAGTGCCCAACGATGTGAAGATGGATTTGCTGGGATGGCTCTGCCTTCTTCCAGCTCTGCCCCACTCCAGCACCACCATGCCCAGCACTCCCCCTCACCCCAAAATTTCCCACACCCCCTGGCACCCCCCATTTGGTGCTGTGGGTGGAAGGAGGAGCTCCCCCGGGCACCTCAGCACCAGGACAAAGAGCTGCCCTGCTCCATCCCTTCCATCCCTGTGCTCCTGCCAGGATCCCACTTTCCCATGGCCGCAGCCCTGTGGCTCACGGGACATTTTGTGGTGATTTGCACCCGCTCGAGTTGAACTCTTTACTAAAAATCAAGATATATGAACGTCCCCCGCCTGTGCTTCATCCCCTAATTTAGCAATTCTATCAAAAATGTAATTAAGTTTGTCTAGCGTGATTTATTCTTAATAAACCTGAGCTGCTGGTGGATCTGTTCTCCTCCTGCTGTTTACGGCCATTAATATTTGCCCAGCAAATTCGCCGGGATTTGAAGTGAGATTCATATAAACTTGTCTGTATTATCTAATTAATAAACAATACTAATACACGAGTAGAAGCAAATGAGCGGTGCCCAATGTTTGCAGATAATTAATTCTGCCGCCAACCCCTTCCCTGGGAGCATCAGCTCTGCAGGGCAGCCACGGGGATGCTGGCAGGGAAGAAGGAGAGTCAGAGAATCAGGGAAAGGGTCCAGAAGCATCACCCAGCCCAGCTCCTGGCCCTGCCCAGACACCCCAACAATCCCACCCTGTCCCTGACTGTTGCCCAAACCCTCCTGGAGCTCTGGCAGCCTTGGGAAGTGCCCAAACCCTGGGGAGTGTCACATCCTTGGTGTCCAGACCAAAATGCTCCTGATCCCGCGGTCCACGGGAGCAGCCACTGCCTGGGGGTGAGGAGAGGAGGGAGAACAACACCAGCAACCCCCTCCTGGCTCCATCTGTCACCCTGGGCACTTCCCAAGCCACCTCCACCCCTGGCACCTTTGTCCTGCCCATCTCCTGCTCCTGTTGGGCACATGGGCATTGCCTGCCCTGCCCTCCTCTCCAGTAGTCATGTTTTCCCTGTGAAGGTAATTAAACATTAAATGAAATTATCAAAGAGCCTCTTTTTTTTTTTTTCCAAACAGAATTACACAGAATTAACAAGGTTGGAAAAGATCATCGGGTCCAACCTGGCATTTCAGCAGGAGGAAAACACACAGAGAAAAATTAGAGTAAAAATCCAACAACAAATTACAAGAGAAGGTCCAAATCCTCTTTGGTTTGTGACATCACATCTTTATGTGACACCACATCCTTTTTTTGTTTGCTTTTGTGATGCCTTTGCCCCAAGCACTTTTTGGAAGAGTAATACATCCTATGGAAATTAAGTTCCTATAGAAATGAAGTCCCATATCCCACACGGGGTCATGATCCCACAGCCGGAATTCCTGTGTCTCCTGCACCCACAACGTTCAGGTCCCTCGGACAATTCTCCTTGAGCACCTCCAGGGTTGCAGCAGCAGCCAGGAGAAGGTCACCAGCTCCTTTGGAGATCTCTTTCCAGAGAAATCCAACCCGTTGATGGTTGAAAGGCTCTTGTCTCTGCAAATCACGAGCTCAATAACACATTAAAATAAATGTCAGCCTTAGGTCAGCGAGTATTGGGTGGGGACGTGACACCACACGAGGTGTTTGCCCTTGTCACCTCTGCAGGAGTCTGATCACACCTTTGAAATATCCCCCGAGAGGAGCTTGAAAGAAAGGCAGGGATGGCTGAAAATTTAAATCAAGGCAGGGATGACGGAAAATTTAAATGAAATTCGTTCTTTGGATGGCAAGTTGGCGTTTCAGCAGGAGGGAGGCATGCAGAGAAAACAGAGGGAAAATTAAAGTAAAAAAAATCCAACGACAAATTACGGGAGGAGCTCCTGGTTTCTCAGAAGTTATTTTAGGGGATTTTTTTAAAGTTCAATGCCCGTATTTTGTGCTGACACCCCCCCACCTCCAGCCTTGCCAGAAGCTCCATCCAGGAAGGGATGGTGACAGTGGGTGACTCTGGTTGTAGCTGAGCAAGGGACACAGCCCAGAGTTGGATTCAAGGACAGGCTGAAGGAGCAGGATTAATTCCTCTGGAATTAATCTCATTAATTAGATTAATTAATGAGATTAATTAATTAGACCAAGAGCATCCACTGAGAGCCACGTCCAGCTCTGGGCTCCTCCCTGCAGGAAGGACAAGGAGGGGCTGGAGAGAGTCCAGGGAAGGGAACGGAGCTGGGAAGGGGCTGGAGCAGCAGGAGCAGCTGAGGGAGCTGGGGGGGCTCAGCTGGAGAGAAGGAGCCTCAGGGGGCACCTGGAATTCTCTCCAGCTCCAACAGGAGCGGGGAGTCATGGGGGGTTGGATCTGCTCTCAGCGAACAAGGGATGGATTGAGAGGGAACAGCCTCGGGTTGCACCAGGGGAGGGTCAGGTTGGATAGTGGGAAAATTCCCTCATGGGAAGGGCTGTCAGGCCTCGGCAGGGGCTGCCCAGGGAGGTTTGGGGTGCCCATCCCTGGAGGTGCCCAAGGAAGGACTGGATGTGTCCCTCAATGCTCTGGGCTGGGGGACACGGTGGGGATGGGGCACAGCTTGGACTCGATGATCTCAGAGGTATTTTCCAACTTAAATAATTCTGTGAGTCTCTGAACTTCCCCACAAAACCCGATCAAAATCCCCACATTTGATGTCCTACCCCAGACTCCCTGCAGAGCCCCTTCCCCCCCACCTGGAGCTGGTGTCGGAGGCCTCCCTGTTCTCCTCCTGGCAGCCACCCCGTGCCATTCCCCACTCTGATGCATTTAAAAGTGCATTTATAGCACAAAGTAGATGTTTACAATTTATAATGGTGTTCCAATTATGGGCTGGGAAAGCGGCTGGAATTGAGCCTGTCTCTGTTATTTATGGGCAGTGTAATCCCAACCCAATAGATACCTCTGGGGAAGAAAGCTCCCATTTTTCACTGGAGCAGGGAAAGCAATACTTCATGCTAATAGAGTCTGTTATCAGAGGGAAATAAGCCTTGCAGCTCCCTGGGGAGCAGCAGCCCAAAGCACAGGGATCCAGAGGTCTTGATCAGAAAGCAACAGGCTGCTCAAAAATTCTGGGCTGCGCCAAGAAAGCAAATGTTGGGACTGGGGAGTGGAGCAGGGATGGTCACCTCCCACCAGGAGGGGAACGGGGTAAAGATCCTCCTCCTCCCTGTGCTAACAGCATCCCTCCTCTTGCCTGGTGTCCCAGGGAGTGTTGGGGGGTTTGGAGAGGGGGTCACATCTCTGGGACACCCAGTTTCATCATTCATTATATGTTTCTCCAAGAGGAGCTGAATAAGAGCAAGGCCAAGGGATGTGCAGCCTGGCTGAACCAGGACACAAATCCCACTTGGATGGCTTTTCCTTGCCTGGAAGGGAATGATCCCAGGGCTCACATCACCTCCTGCAGGAGAAGGACTCCAAAGCCAGCTGATTTCAGCCACATTTTGTGGATAACAAACCCTGCCCTGCTGTGTCTCTGCACAAACCAATCCAGGACAGATCCCTCTAAATATCCCTGCCCAGGGTGCACAGGCTGGAGGGGCTCTAGCAGGGAATTATCACTGAATCCCAGGAGGGTTTGGGTGGGAAGGGACCTTAAATCCCATCCAGTGCCACCCTGGCCATGGGCAGGGGCATTTTCCATTTTCCCAGGTTGCTCCAACCTGGCCTTGGACACTCCCAGGGATGGGACAGCCACAGCTTCTCTGGGAAACCCATTTCAGAGCCTCACCCCCCTGAAAAGGAACAATTTCTTCCCAATCTCCCATCTAACCCTTCCCTCTCTCCATTTGAAATGTATATATGTATAAGATATATATATTAATACAGTCTGGGCTCATTAGGGCCCACTAGGGGCAATTCTCTTGGATAAACCTTCTCCACTTCCATCAAATATCTCCTCCACCCTTTCCCCAGGGGTTTCTGCCAGGCTGGGAGAAGAGCAGCAGCAGCAGTGGGACACTTGTCTTCATCTCAATCTTGATGACCTTGATTTCACATGACAAGCCACATACTTAATTAATTAGAGAAAAAAAAAAAACCTCCGTTCCCTCTAAAAGGCCATTATTTTAATTTTGACAGGTAATTACAGCAGAAGAAATGATAAATCTTCCTCAACACTGTTTGTCTTTAGCAGAGGCATTAATTATGGATGTTTTCAAGCCAAGGCTGGAGATGTGTCAATGGATGAAGTGCTCAGGACCACCTTGAGCGTGGTTCCCTGATGGGCAGCTCCTTCCCCAACCGGAGGAGGAATCGTGTTCTTGTGGAGCTCCGGAGTGAGGGAGTGAGGGATTGAAACAGCCAAATAAAATTCACCAGAGAAACTCATAACAGCACGACACACTTGGCCTCTGGAACTCATTGCCACCATCGATCATCTGGCAGCGTTTCAAAAGGGATCACCGTTTTATGCAGAGAATAAGAAAATCCAGAGTTACAGCCAAGAGGAGAGGGATGGGGGGAAGAGAGAGAAAACAAGATATTCTGTGAGGAGTGGAAAGAAAAACCTGATTTCTCATGCACCCTTAGATGTGCAGCCCACGTAATTCCAGCTCCTCCTCGTGTCCTCCGACGGAAAACATCACCCCCACTGGTTAGGGAAGACTTCCAAACCCGCTGTTTAATGTGCTGGACGAGGCAGTAATTTGGGTTTCTCTTTATCCAACCAACAATCCCCACAAAGCTGCAGGATCTCCCTCAGCCCAAGCTGGGGGTGGAGACAAGACCTTGCTGTGTTTGCTCCCCACATCCCAAGGGTGGCCAAAACTCCAGCAGAGACGAGGGGGTTTTTAAGCTGCCGTGGCCAGGTTATTACACTTGCTTATCACATCCCCCTCTGCAGCTCCGAGAGGTGACTCACTTCGGGAGGTGATAAACCCAAAGCACCAGAGTCAGACAAGGAAAATGCTTTGGCTCAGACCTGGCAGGGAAATTGCAGCTTTGAGGAGCCCAGGTTGGCTTCGCTTCTGGTCCTGAGGCAGAGCAGCCGCTAACACCCTGCTGGAAGTGGCTAATTAAAAGGTCATTAGCCTTTCCTGAGGCACGTTCACATGTCCCATCCCTGGAAGTGTCCAAGGGCAGGTTGGAGCAGCCTGGGACAGTGGGAGGTGTCTCTGCCCATGGCAGGGGGTGGCACTGGATGGGCTTTGAGGTCCTTTCCAAGCCAAGTCATTCTGTAGCTCAGAAAACCTCCTCCTGCACCGCTGCCCGTCCCGAAAAATGATAAATCCTTATGAATCCAGCTCCCTCTCGTTGGGTTCTCCTCCAGTTTTCAACCATCACACGGCAGAAAACGGGCTCGTTTGGGGTTTTTTTTCCTCCAAGGAGCATCCCCGTGCCAGGACTCCTGGGGGGGACGGTCCTCGCTCTGCTCCAGCCCCTCGGGAAGCGCCCACGCCGCATCCAAACCCAGCGAGGAGGATGGATCGGGAGCGGGTGGGATGCGGGAACAGCCCCCCGGGGAAGGAGGATTCACTCCCGACCTTTGCGCTCGGAGAGATTCCCTGCCTGGCTGTCGGGATAAGCGGAGGCAGCGGGTACATCTGTAGGAGTCATTAGCAGGGCAATTAGCACTCGCTCTGCTTGGAATGATCATTAAGAGGGCGATGTGCAAAGACCGGCAATAAATCAACCCGAGTTGACGTGATCCTCGAACCAGCGGCCGCCCGCAGAGGGGACCCGAGAGGGCAGGAGAGGCTTCCATGGGGGCATTGCTGCTTTTGCCAGCCTTAAAGAGAAGGGTTGAGGGGGTGTCCTGGGATCAGTCCGTGCAGGAGGCGGGGCCCTGGCGCAGGGATCAAGGATCCAGCACATCCCATCCCCGTGGGCTGTGGCTGGGGTGCTCCATCCCCACGGACACCAGGTTTGTCCCGGCTGTGCTGTCGGGAAGGGTTTGTCTCATCCTGGAAAAACTTGGATCCAGCAGAGGGAGAAACCAGCTTTTCCAGGCTGACGGCACATGGAACCACAGCCACAGAACGGTTGGGGTCCGAAGGGACCTTAGAGATCATCCAGTTCCGTCCTTGCCACGGGCAGGGACATCCTTCAGAGATCCAGGAACCCAGGCTGGAGGAGGTTCCTCACATCCCTTCCAGCCCCTGCCCTGGGCTGTGGCTCAGCCCCTCTGCCGACTCCATTCCCAGGGTTTTTCCCTGGTTACAAGTGCTGGATGCCGATTTTTGCTGGAAAGCTGAACTCCCCGCCACCCCAGCAAGGAGCCTGGTGCCCTCCAGCCCCCCCCAGCCTCCCTCACCCCCCCCATATCCTCTGCAGCAGCGCAGGAATCCACACTTTTCTATCCATGATTTCCCTGCTAAAGGGCAGATCCACCAACAAGACATCCCAGGAAAATCCAAAATTCACTGCAAACCACTGCCAGGGTTTTCCAGCTGCCCAGGCTTAGCCCATCCTGGGTACCAAAAGATGTTCCCCCGGGGAGACGTGCTGCCCCTCACAGATATTATCACACCCACGGATGTGCTGCCAGGGGAAGCATCCCTGGATGTTTGTACCGAGCCATAATCACCCTGGAGTCACTTTATTGCTCTTTGAGCAGCCCGAGACAGAAACAAAGAATAAATCCAAATTATTAAACCCCTTAATCACTCCTTGTCACCGAGCAGAGAGGGAAGGGACGAGCTTTGGAGCACCATCTGTGGTGGAGCCACACAGGAAACTCCACCGTGGGGCTGAGCAAAAGGTGGAGATGAGCAACCAAAACTGGTCACCTCTGCTCCTGGGTGGCCACACCAGGCCTTCGAGGCTTTCAGAGCCGTTTTGGCCCCCACATCGCGGGAGGTTTTCATGCCAGGGCCTTCCTGCACGCCGTGAGGGGGAGGGGATCAGAGTGCTCCTCTGCTGCTCAGGGGTGTCACAGGGATAAGTGTGCTGGAGCCTGAGCTGGTGAGACACATTGCTATGGAAACAGGAGCACCACGCACCTGGAGGAGAAGGCAAAGAGAGCTGAGAGGTGCAGAGGAACGGGAGAGTTGTTCTAACCCTGCCCAGCTGGGCACCCCGTGTGCCCCGCGGCTGAGGAGTGAGGGCACCCAGGGAGGGCCAAAGCAGAGATGGGAGAGGCAGGTCCCCTCTGCTCCCTGCTCAGGAGGGACAGATGGACACAGGACCCTCTGCGGCTCCCCTGGGGGGCTTCACTGGGTGGGGAAGCAGCAACACGTTTGTCACCACTTAAGGAGCTGCTGTCCCCGAGCTCTTCTGCTGCAGAGCACACCAAACCAGCCTGGGCACCGTGCCCAGGGTGAGCGAGAAGAATAAGGCAAGAGTGTGGTGAGGGAGGGATGGTTTGAGATCCACGGGTATCCTGGAGGAAGATAAGGCTTGTCCCTGGTGTGGGGACAGCTGGAGACACATCCCCCCTCCTCATCCCCACCTTACTCCTCCTTCCTCCTGCCACAGAGTCCCGGGCACATCCCACTGACAGATCCCAGCACTACAGACTACTCCACCCCCCCCCAGAGCCCCCCAAAATGAAACACCTCAACCCTCCATGGAAAACCCACCTTTTGAACCTCCCTGCTTGAAGCGCCAACCTCATTTCTCCCCCAGTTCCCTCCCCCTTGCACTTTAATTCCACTGGATGTTTGGCTCTTCCAGAGATGGAATAAAACCACCTTCCAGAGATGGAATAAAACAGTTTTGGGTTTGAGGGGTTGAACGACACAAACTCATTTTCCCCTCCATCAGACGCTTTCTCCTCTTCACCCATCACTCAAAACAAAACGTGAAGGGATCCATCCTGCCTCTCAAAGCTTAATTAGTCGGATTTTTCCCTCCCCCACCTGCCCCGAAATTGCTCCCCCAGGTGTTTCAGGGCTCGCGAAAAAAGCGACACTTTCATCATTTAAGTCACTGAAGGTTTTCAAATCCCTCAATTACACACAAATCACAGCGGTTTGAAGGAGCTGAAGAGCATCAGCAACTTCTGTAACAATCGACACAAAAGCATCTCCTGAGTGTCTCTTTTATGTGGCTTTGCCCATAATCGTGGCAGGGAGATAAAGTTCTGTAATTTATTTCCACTAATACAGTCAGGCAGCAATTGATGTTTTTTTATGAGGGTGAATATGTCTGTGGGACGTACTAATGTTTATAGGCCGCTAAATTTGATTTATATGGAATAATCAGCGCCGCTATTGGGGAAGGCCCGCAGAGCTAATGTGATTTGCATTGATGAGATTAATGTCAATTAAAAGCCTCCGGGTTTGCAGAGCGCGGCTGATTCCCCATTCCCACTTGGCTCCTGCCCCGGCAGGTGAAGGGGATTTTGCTTTCCGGGCAGCCAGTGGGTGTTTGACCCCCAAAACCCCCAAAATCTTGGGGGATTTGGTTGGTCTTTGTGGTCCCAGCTCCGGGATTAATGGGTCTGCTCGTGCAGGGGGAGGTGGTGGCTCTTCATCCCCGAATTTAAGGCGATGGAATTGAAGAGAAAGGCACAGGAGCATCCTCTGGATGTGTCTCCTCACCCTTCCGAGCCGGGAGGGAAGTGCAGGAGGAATTTGGGCTCCGGCAGCTCGAGATGCCGGTGGTGTCTCGGTGCCCTCTGGTGCCCAAGCCCTGAGCCCGGGGAGATGCTCATTCCAAAGTCTCCCGGGTGGTTTGGGGAAGAAGGGAGAAGGTTTTCCGTCAGGATCAACCTCCCCGCGCCCCGCGCTTTGATCCTGGTCTCTGAAGAGGTAAAACCACTTAAAAATGAGGGTTAATGCTTTAAATAGGAGGAGCTGTGGATCTCAAAGGGGGTCACCCATGGCTGGGAAGGAAGGGGGGACTTGGGGTGAGTCCTGGTGAAGATGCCAAGGTGGGACAGCCCCTCGCTGCTGGAGAGGTGTGGGAGGAGGTGCCAGGGCTGGAAATGATGCCAGGGATCTGCCAGGAGCGCTGATCCACCTGCTAGAGTGGCTGCAGCTTCCTGGTGTGGTGTATTCAGGATTTGGGGTGTTAAATAGTGATTTCAGCTGATTCTTCTGCTGCTTCTTCCCCCCTTAAAGCATCTTGGCTCAGGATTCATCCCAGCTCTGTCTCATGTCATCTGCCCTCCCAACCCAGCCTTTGTCCCTTGATCTGAGGGGATGGGGGGGACTGAGAGGGTTTGCCCCTGTCCTCCAGGAAACATGACCCATCCCAACCCCAGCACATGACTTTGGGCAGCAGATGGAGTTTGAGAGGCTCCAGGGTAAGCCTGAAGTCTCACAAGGAGGTGACAAACTCAGTGTTGTGGCAGCTCAGAGAAGGTGGAAGAGGAGCTGAATTCCAAGCATCCCTTTGGCCTCTCCTGACAGGGAAACCTTCCCTGCACAGGTAAATCATTTAGAACCTGAGCTATTTGGCTGATAACTCCAAGTTTAATTGTGAGGTGTCAGGCAGAGCTGTGGCACAGAGGGAGCTGGGATAGGCTGGGGTGGGTGAGGCCCCAGCCAGGCTGGGAATGGCACGGGAAGCAGGAAATTCCCTTCCAAAAGGAGCAGCACAGCAGCTCAGGTGAAGGGAGTGTTGTGCTCACCCTCCGCTCTGCTGGGAGAGTTCCACCAGCACTGAGAGTCATGGAATGGTTTGGACTGGGAGAGAAGCTAAAGCCCATCCAGCTTCACCCCCTGTCCTGGGCAGGGACACCTCCCACTGTCCCAGGCTGCTCCAACCTGGCCCTGGACACTTCCAGGGATGGGGCAGCCACAGCTTCTCTGGGCACCCTGTGCCAGGGCCTCCCCACCCTCCCAGCCAGGAATTCCTTCCCAATATCCCATCCAACCCTCTGGCAGTGGGAAGCCATTCCTTCTTTTTCTGTCCCTCCAGGCCCTTGTCCCGAGCTCCTCTCCAGCTTTCAGCTCAGGCTACGGAGGCTACAGCTGGGAGGGGACATTGTCCCTAGAGATGTCACCCTGCCAGCAAGGGGAAATCAGGGGTAATCCATGGATTTGGGGTGAGGCTGCAGCTGTCCTGGGAACAAGGGGGTGATGGATGGCTGAGATCTCTGTGTGAAATACCCCTCCCACCTCAACCTCTGCCTCAGGCACAAGCAGAGCCATCTCCAGGCCCCCATCCCAAATATCCTGTTGGATCAACACTTCCCTGAGCTTTTGGGAAGCCGCTGGTTCTGGGGAGGGGGTGTTTAACACATGGAGAGCACATCCAGGACTTGCACCACTCCAACTTCTCCAAGGAATAACATCTAACAAAGGTGGAATCTGCAAAACCCAGGTCGTGGCTCTCCTGATTCCCTGGATCCTCCCTCTGGAGCTTTGTTTGGAGTTATCCTGCTCTGGGCTTCTGGGCCTTCCCTTGATCAGGACAATGCTGGTCCCTGCTGCCTTCCCCTCCCACCAGTGTCCATCTGGGACAGCTTTCCATCTCCCAGGAGTGTTACTGTGACAAGCTAAAAATCCCCCTTCCATCCCCAAAGTGTCCAGGGACGTGGATTTCCAATTTCCACATTAATTGCAGTTCCCTCCAGGGCCTGCACTGAGCTCCCAAAGGGAGGTTTAATTCAAAAATACCCCAAGGATTCTCTTGGGTTTTTTTATCCAGAGATGGAGTTTCCCTGATTCGAGAGCCAAGAACCAGCACCTTTCCAGAGGCTGAGCCTCCCCTGCACTGATGAGCTGGGTCTGGCTAATTGGATTTCAGCCTCATAACGGAGGAGAACACAGAGTAATCGTGTTTGCTCCCAGCTGCCACCGAGAAGGTCCTTTCATCAACATCCTCTGGGCTTTGACCTTTGTGCAAATGAGCTGGCATCTGGTGGGATGCTGGAAAAGTTCACCATTCCCAGAGAAAATTTCCAGGATTTGTGGTGAAGCCGCTGCAGAGGAAAATCATCGTCACTTCTCCTCCCCATCCTGGTGCCTTCACCAAACAGACGAGGACTGCGCAGTACCCAGGCTGCCCCCCAGTCCTAGAAATCTCCCCAAAACCACTGGCAAACTTGCCGGGATGGCAAACGCCATCTAAATCTGCGGCAAGGGTGTGATGGTGAATAACTCCCAGGTATGGAGCAGGTCCCTGAGCACCCCTGTGCCACCCCCCAGAAACTCCCGAGCTGGAGCAGCCCCCAGCTTTGCCTGGCATTTCATTGAGGGTTATAAACGGCTCGAATCTCCACCAGAGCAGGGTTCGTGTTGTGTTTAATGTGGTGCCAGCGCTTCCGAAGGGCAGGCGGGTGTTTAATGATGGTTTAAGGCTGCGGTGGGAGCGTCCGGGTGCGGCTGGAGAGCTGGATGCCTTGGAAACCCGACTGAGGGCGCCCCCAAAAGCTCATTTCAGCCGGGATGGACTCAAACACCGAGGGAGCGGCTCCGAATTAACGGGAAATTTGGGAATTTCGGCTCCGTCCCGCGCCCGGCCCTGCGGCGGCCCCTGGCGGCCACTCCCGGGAACTGCAGCTGCTCCGCGGGGCTCCCCCGGGTCCCGCTGCCCCTCCGGGACCCCCGGGAACAACGGGAACCCCCGGGAACACCGGGACCTACGGAAACCCAGAGACCCCTGGAAACACCAGGACCCCCGGGAACCCCGAGACCCCCAGGAACCCCGGGAACCCAGAAATCCCTGGGAACCCCGGGAACACGGAGACCCCCTGGAATCCCGAGACGCCCGGATCTGTGTGTGCCCGGGACCCCCGGGAACCCCGAGACCCCCAGGAACCCCGGGAACCCAGAAATCCCTGGGAACCCCGGGAACACGGAGACCCCCTGGAATCCCGAGACGCCCGGATCTGTGTGTGCCCGGGACCCCCGGGAACCCAAAGACCCTCTGCAACCCGGAGCCCCCCGCACCCTCATCTNCCAGAACCCCCAGGACTCACGGGAACACAGAGACCCCCGGGACCCCTGCACACCCCTGACCTGAACATGCGTGTGCCCGTGACCCCCACCCCCATCTGTACCCGGGACCCCCACAAATGTCCCCGTGTGTGCCCANCCTGCACCTGAAACTGCGAGTGCCCGCGACCCCCGGGAACCCTGAGACCCCCGGAAAGCCGAGAGCCCCGCGGCCGCGTGTGTTCGAGACCCCCGGGAACACAGAGACCCCCAGAACCCCCAGGGCTCACGGGAACACAGAGACCCCCGGGACCCCTGCACACCCCTGACCTGAACATGCGTGTGCCCGTGACCCCCACCCCCATCTGTACCCGGGACCCCCACAAATGTCCCCGTGTGTGCCCGTGTGTGCCCATGCCCCCAATGTACCCTGCAGCCTCACACACGCGTGTGCCCAGCTCCTCACACCCACACGTGTGTGCTTGTGCCCTCGCCTGGCTCCTCACACCCGCACACACGTGTGCCCTCCCACCCCACGCACCTCAACATACGTGTGCCCACACCCCGCACACCTGCACATACGTGTGCCTGTGCACACCTCACCAACAAAAATGTGTCCACACACATCACGCACCTGCACATCCATGTGCCCACACCCCCATCACCAGCGCACACCTGCACACGCGTGTGTCTGTGCACCTTTCACCGGCACACGCCCCTGGGCCCACACACACGTACATGTGAGCACACACACACCTGACGTGTGAAGATGTGTGCCCTGACCCTGCACACGCACAGCCCTGCAGGCACATGTGTGTGCTTCACACTTGTGTCTGGCAACACACATGTTCACACACGTGTGCACTCACAAACTCACCGTCACACCCGCACAGCCGTGTCTCACACACACACACGCAGAGGTGTGTCAGCACATGCGCTGCACACACGTGTGTAGACACACTTGCACATGTGTGCATACATGCACACACATGCAGACATGAACACGTGTGCACACACCTGCATTCACACACGCACACCTGCATATGGATACACACAGACACGAGGGTACGTGCACTAACACAGGTGCACACGTAAGAACACATGCACACACACGTGTGTGCACACAAACACACGTGTCCCTACACTAACACAGGTGCACACATGCACACACCAATGTACATTACTTACATGTGTGCATTACACATATGTACATTTCGCATGTGTACACACGCGTGTACGGGCGTGTGTACATTGCACACATATGTACACACACATACATTACACACACGGGGGACACACATGTACCTCACACACATACATGTACCTCACACACATGTACATCTCACACACATCACACACATGTACATCACACACACATGTACATCACACACGCATGTACATCACACACATGTACATCACACACACAT
>WEKX01011984.1:14572-41457 GCA_013390025.1 Pitta sordida
TCACTGTACGGGTATTAGATGGTGAGTTGGACTAGATGATCCTTGTGGGTCCCTTCCAACTCATAATTTTCTGTGATTCTGTGATTCTGTGAACATGGTACTCCCCCAGAATTAATCAAAAATGTTTCACGTATGTAACTGATACTCAAACGTAGCTACAAGATATTTAGCTTATATTTATCTTATGTTTGATTACTAAATTGGAGGTGTCTAATTTTGATTGCAGTCCATTAAGGGGAAAAAAAGCAAATGAGTTTGGAATCCAGCTTGCTTTCTCTGCTGTATCTTCACATGTTAACCAAAGCATGGCAAACAGACACTTGCTTTTAAAGCCCTAAAGTGCTGAAGTAAATGCACCCACAGTTACTTAAAGGGTCACTGCATTTAAGTAGAAATAATTTTACAAGAATTATGTAACTGGTGATCTATAAAAGGAGCTATGTGATGTTACCTGGGGTTGTATGTTGATTAGCTAGGAAGACAACAGATTTTGCTTCTGCTGATGCAAACAGGAGTCAGAGCAAAACCAAAACCACAGTGGGATATTGCAGTTCAGTCAGGTTGTGCATTTTAGCCTGTTAATGATGAATCCCAGATGGACATTCATAGCTGTCTCTTGGAAGACTGGAGCAGTAAATACATTTTGTTCAGTATCATTCATCCAGTTAGGTGCACATTCTAAGTGACAGGCTATGGATATTTTTCAGGCATGCAGAATGTTTTCTTTGTACTGCTATGCTAGTGATGTTGAACTAATGTGATTTTGTCATGGAAGCTTCCTCCCTGAATCTTTCTCCTGAAGTATTTATACTTTTCTGCAAAAGCTGTCACTGTCAAGAGTGAAACTGATATTAAGTTCCGGAAAAAAAAAAGGGGAGGGGGGGGGGGGGGATGTTCAAATTTGAATTAAAATACCATGCTTGAAAACATTTAGTGCTATAAAATGATCTAGTTTATCTTAGAAATTTACTATGAGAACAAGAACTGGACTAAAATGAGGTTCTTGAGGGGCTTCTGTGTCCTCTCTACTTCCTGTCTCAAATGATTCTGTGCTTACACATATTTTCTAAGAGGAACTTATCTAAGAGCAAAAAAAAGCTCTCCTTTTCATCCCAGTAGAAATGCTATAGCTTTATTTTTCAGATTTACAAAACTGTATTGTTTTTGATGAATTATCGTCCACAAAAATGTCATTGCTGTATATTAAAATCAGATGTTTATATAGTAAAAGACACAACACACAATAGGTCATTAACCTCATGCTACTGTGTAGTACTGAGATGTCTTTACAAGTGTGTTTTCATTCTTTTGCTAATTAATGCCAAGATTTGTAAGTGAATTTGAGAACAATATGAAAACCGTATGTTAAAATTTGATGGCTGTGACCAAATGACGATAGAGATCTGTCAATTCTCCCTTTAACTTTGTAATATATGTTAAAAATACTTCCTAAAATCACCACAAGTATTAACAAAACTCTAACACATGCAAAGAAGTCTAGAAATCAGCAATTAAAATTACTATCAGTAGTGTTGTCAAGGAAGAAATATAATACAAAAAAATAAGACTTTAGCTTTAAATCAAAAACACAATAGAATAATTCACACTTAAAAATTTTTTAAAAAAAGATCCCTGTTTGCTTTAACTTCTCTTTATTTTGACATCGAATGGAAGCTTCATAATACGATCTTCCATTTCTAACATTTTTCTTAATCTTTGAATATTACTAGAGAAACCCTAAATGATTCAAAATCCTATCTTCTGCTTCTTCACACCAATATCTCAAAATAAGCATATTAGTATCTAGTTTTATTTGAAGATGATGATTCCTCCTGTTGCTAGACATCTGACAGCAGACATAGCATTACACACACGACCCTTATGTGCTTAAAGTGCTTTTTGGTGGAAGCACACTCTTGTTTTAAACTCTGATCTTTATGGAAGACAAACACAAGAGTTTTTATCTCATCAAGATGAGTTTGCAATCTGAGCAGAAGAGTTCAACTCCATCATGTTTAAATATATAGTCTGATTTGTGGATTCCAGTAGACATAAAATTGTTTCTGGAATGCTCTTAAAAATTTCTTGAGACTTTTATATACTTCAGACTTTTATATATAGTTAATTGTTTATACTTGTATGTAGAGGTTCAGATATGTAGTTTTATGTACAACATCTTTTAAAGTTTTATTTCAGCTTTGAAAAAGGATTTCTAGAGCCGTCATTCTCAGAAAAATTGCCGTTGTTCCCTCAGCAATCTGAGGAGTCAATAAAAGATGTTTTGTTCTGCAGCACTGAAATAATGAGGTTGACTGCCAGTGGTCAGCCACATAATGTAGTGTGTGAGCAACTGGTTCATGCCTTGGACTCAAAGAGTTACGGTGACTTGTCACTAGTGGGGTTCCACAGATCTCCATCTTAGGACCAGTGCTCTTCAACATCTTCATAAACACCTTGGATGCAGGACTCAAAGGTACACTAAGTAAGTTGGCCAATGATACTAAATTAGGAGGAGCTGTTGATTCCCTTGAAAGCAGAAAGGCCCTGCAGAGACACTTCAACAAATCAGAGAGCTGGGCAATCACCAAACCTATGAACAAAGACAAATGATGGATTGTTCACCTGTGATGGGGCAACCCTGGAGGTACTGACAGACTGGGGAATGAAATGCTGTAGAGGAGCTCCATGGAAAGGGACCTTGGAATCCTGGTCAATGCCAGGTTGAATATGAGTCAGAAGTGCCCTGGTAGCCAGGAGGGCCAACCGTGTCCTGGGGGGTATCAGGCAAAGCATCACCAGCCAGTCGAGGGAAGTCCTGCTCCGCTTTGCACTGGTGTGACCTCACTTTTAATATTGTGTGTAGTAGCAGCACAATATAGAAAAGATATAAAGCTATTAGAGAGGATCCAAAGGGGGCTGAAAACAATGAGGAACGGTCTAGGGGGAAACCATACAAGGAGTTGCTGAAGTCACTTGTATTGTTCAACCTGGAAAAGACGAGACTGAGGGAAGACCTCATTGCAGTCTACAGCTTCCTCACGAGGGGAAGCAGAGAGGGAGGTGACCTCTGACAGAAACTAGGAAAACGGCTGTGTCAGGGGAGGCTTAGATTAGATATCAGAAAAAAGTTTTTCACCCAGAGTGTGGACAGGATCCTGGAACAGGATCCCGAGAGAAGTAGTCACAGCAACAAGCCTGAGTTCAAGAAGTGTCTGGACAATGCTCTCAGGCACATTGCGTGATTCTTGTGGTTGTCTTGCGCAGGGCCAGGAGTTGGAGTTCCACTATCCTTGTGTGTCCCCTCCAACTCAAGATATCCTTTGATTATGTGATTATATGGTGGCACTCTCTGGGGGATAGAACGAGGGCATAGAAGAAGAGCAGACATCCCCATGACTGCTGATTGCTAATGCACACTGATAGCTAGTTTTATGTGCTAACATGGTAAGGTCATGAAGAAAGTCTATGGCTGTCCAGGAAATGGTTTCCTCTTAGAGAAGTCTCAAATGACATGTCAGGGAAAAAAAATAGTCTGAAATTACTTGGATAATATGCAGTGAACCTATTATTTCTACAAGTGTTGGCATTCAAATATTTTATAAGAAAAAGCCCCAAATCCCGATTTCTCTTCTTGCCCTAGTTCAATTTAACTGTTTATAGTGCTTTGCCTACTTGCTTCACTACTTTAGTTAATTTCACTATGGAGAATCAAAATTCTAATTCTAGAAGCTCCCTGAATAGAGAATGTACATACATGCTTTTGAACACTTACCATTGCCATATTCCCACAACCATTTGACTGTAATTCAGCTTCCTCAGGAAGGACAGTACTTGTGCTAATGCGGCCTAATTAATAACCGACAGAGTTAACTGTGCTAGTTTAACACTATCAATGCTTGCAAGGTTCTTTAAATCAGAAGAGAGGTTTGAATGGGGGAACTAGGAAATGAGTGAAAACTGAAGCAGGCACATGGTTTTCATCTGGGGGGAGGGAGACTGTTATGAAATTTACTTGACTGCTGAAGGCAATATTGGAGGATTAAATGGAAACTGGCTGAACCTTAGCTTCCAGTTTATAAAGAACATTCACTCTATAAAGTTTCCTTATAGCACCTTTTTACATAATGAGCTTTAACTAAATTCTGTCAGCACGGAAAGTGGTTCATATGGTTTAAGATGTGGCTTATTTCAGGAATTCAGAAGATTTGCCTTTCAAAGGCAGAGAAGAGCTTTAAAGGACAGCTTGAGTCTTGAAGCCATAGAGGATGTTGTACCTTTTCCATGTTCCACACTTCCAACTACAAACTTAAACAAATCAATGGCAGGATGTTGATCTTGTCAGCTCAATTATCTTTTAACTGATTATTCATATGCTATTGTACATAACTTCAGCCCCTTCAGAAAGTGTGACTTTTCTCAATAGTTCTACAATTGCTAAGAAAACCAGGAAGGACAAATATATAAACTGATATAATTTATATTTAATGTTCTTAGTTTTCAAGTTTCCTTTACTTCTGTTCTGGACTCAGGATAATTTCATCAATAATGGTCCTTTCTGAAGTCTACTTGACTTAGCAAGGTGCCTGACTCTCCTTTTTTTTTTCTGCTTTTTTTACCTTCAAGAATTTCCAGCAGCCTCCATCCAGCAAAAGTACTAGTTAGGAGGAAAAGAACACAACATCCAGCATCAAGATATGTCTGACGCTGTTTTATTTGTTGATGCTGTTTTGACATAAATTCATCTCCTAAGCATTTTAAACAATAATGATAAATTATATTTTGTACAGGTGTGCTTAGATCAATACAGGAGTATGTTGTTTCAGGCATCATGCAGCTACAAAACCTCTGTTGCCATTCTAACAGACTTAACTGTTCATACAGTTCTAAAAACATAGCTTTACCTATGCACAATGTTTCTGGGAATTCAAAGTAGTTATACTAATAACATGCAATTGGAACTGAGTTTGTATTTAAATTAAATTTAAAGATTTACCAAACAGTTCAGGTTGAAAAAACATCTGGCTAATCAACTATTAATTTGAACTTTTCAAAGAACTTTCCTTGTAAATCTTATTCAAATTAAATACTTCATTAAAGCTAGGGACTTAATATCATTTGATTAAAAAATTTATTAATGTCTTTACAAAAGCAAAGAAAGGCTATAAAAAAGGTTAAATATATATACAACTGTATAATGCTAAATTTGATTAATATTTAATCAATACATAAGTCACAATGAAGCAGAAATTAAAACTCTATTTAGTCAAAGGAGCTGCACAATGCAAACAGGTGATAAGTGAAAATGCCACTAGTCAAAGAGCATTATAATGACAAATGTATTAATTTGTTTATTTGTAGTTTTGCAGCCAGAATTATCTCGTTGAACTCCATACATAATTAACAATTTTTTTGGCATACTAATGGAAAGGAGGAAAGAATCAATTTTACAAATGTAATATAAAATGTGATATTAATACTTGTATTTTCCAGTAGTAATCAGCACTGTCTGATGTGCAAGTAATTTGTTGAATGCCAAAGACACTCATGTCTGGCTAGCAGTTGTTGGCTGATTTTGTTGAAAGCTCTGTGTCAGAACAGGAATCTGCGGTAAAACAGTTCGTGCAGGAAGGTAAGCAGCCTGCTTTCACATACTCTGCTAGTGTTGCCTCTTCACAGCAACCATATTTTCCATTTCGGAGCCTTGCTCCAAGTCATCCTGAAGTCCCCATTGAGGGAACATAGAGGAAAGAGGATATATCCTCTCCTCAAAGTCTCCGTTCCCAAATTCATTATTTTACCAAAATGAAAACAAGATGAAAATCACTCTCTCAGCTAAATTAGTAATTGTTTGGTTTAAGCAAACTAATAACTGTACTTCATCTCTGTTTCACAAAGATTTCAATATTCTTTGTGTCAGATAAACAAGCCTCAGATGATGTTAAGTATGACCTTCTTCAAATATTCTACTATATTTTGAAGAGACAGTGAAAGGAAGGGATATGAAACAGAAGAACGAGCTGCCATGTCTGCTGCTTTACAGAAATCCTGGAAAAGAGCTATGGCACTAGCGGAATCACAGCTGCCTCCTGGCCATCCTGTACCTGGGGTGGAAAAATTCACCAAAGATTAGTCTGAGTACTTCCCAGCTCAACTCCAGCTATGCAAATTCAAAAAGTACTAATCACAAACCCATTAATCCTCTTCTCTTCCCCTTTCTCCTGATGCCCAATCTGGAACAGTGATGAAGGGATCACTAATATAATCATCCTGGTAGGGGAGCTGCTTTATACCATGCAAGAATGCCCCTGGTGTGTAGTGCAACCCAGCCCTCAAGACCATGACAGAGGCCACACAGGAACCATATGGGAGAAACTGGGAACAACCCCAGGATTTCTGGTAGAGAGACCTAATTCTTGATCATAAGACTTTCTTCCTCCTTAATCCTTAATTTTATTTTCAGCAATGTGATAGATTCTAATCTACTCCATAACCCCATTAAAGTGCTGCATGCCAGTCCCTTACCCATCATCAGCAGACTGCCCTGCAGGCCTGAAATCACTTCAGCTAACTTGATCTCCTTTTATGATCCAGTGACTCGACTGGTTGATGACAAAAAGGCTGTGGATGTTGTGTACTTGGACCTTAGCAAAGCCTTTGACACGGTTTCACACAATAAGCTTCAGGAGAAACTTGTGAAACTTGGGCTGGACAGGAGCACCTTATGCTGGGTTACAAACTGGTTAGAAGGGCGGGCTCAGAGGGTGGTGGTGAATGGTGCAACATCAGACTGGCGGCCAGTCACCAGTGGAGTCCCACAGGGGTCAGTGCTGGGCCCAGTACTGTTCAACATCTTTATCGATGACATGGACAAGGGAATTGAGTCCATCATCAGCAAGTTTGCGGATGATACTAAGCTGGGGGCAAATGTTGAACAGCCGGAGGGTAGGAAGGCCCTCCAGAGGGACCTTGACAGGCTGGAGAGGTGGGCAGGCTCCAACANCAGCCCTCAAGACCATGACAGAGGCCACACAGGAACCATATGGGAGAAACTGGGAACAACCCCAGGATTTCTGGTAGAGAGACCTAATTCTTGATCATAAGACTTTCTTCCTCCTTAATCCTTAATTTTATTTTCAGCAATGTGATAGATTCTAATCTACTCCATAACCCCATTAAAGTGCTGCATGCCAGTCCCTTACCCATCATCAGCAGACTGCCCTGCAGGCCTGAAATCACTTCAGATGGCAATTTTTCAAGCCACGCTAATCAAAATGAAATATCTCTCAATTAATTATCCCTCTACAACCTGCATTCCAATCCCACTCCATAATTGACAATTACTTGCCCATTCTTCCTCACAAAGCCTGGAGTAAATTGGATAATTTTAGCATTTGTTTTATTTTCACTGTTCCTAAATTTAACGTGGGAAACTCTTTGCACCCACTCCCCCTTCCTGTTTTGGTAAAACAAGTTAGTTAGAACTGATGTCCTCACAATTAAATTTTCAACAACACATCAGGAAGGACATCGCCTCAGCTCTTTATTGATCTCATTGTTACAAAAAGCATGTGATTATAGCTATGTCTGGCCTTTTACGCTTTTTTTCATGACTTTAAAAGGTACTAAACAATATATTCGAAGTATCATATTTAATATAAAAAGTACACATTAAGGTTTCTGCTCCAATTTCTTCCAGACCAACATGTTGCAATGTATTTCCCGGTTCATATTAAACACATATGAGAACATTTGCCCTTATGGTTAGGAATTGGTTCTTGACCTTCTAAACTTGTATTGTTCCCTGATGAACACTCTGGTTCTAATTCCTCAAAAGGCCATGACCTGGTGTGTATCCAGGGTCAATTAAAATTAAGTCCTTAAAGCTTTTTCAAATGAATTCTGACATATTTTCTAAAAATTATAGGCTCATTTTTAACCCTCTGCTGTAGAAGATTTTTCCACTATGAGTTTCTGATTACTGCAAACAGCTGAGTGTGCTGCATTTTCTATCATTCATTCCCTGCACAAAACAGTCCTTCTGGCTTATCACCTTCCTGTTCATCACTCCGTCTTGGAATCAGAAGAACGAGAAGCACTAAAAATCTGGTCAGCCATAAGAGCCATTCGCTTACTTAGGCCCACCTATTTCTTACAGAGTTGTTCATGCTGAAGTTTTTTCCAGGTTCATTTCAATCTCCTATGGTTTCATTCACAGATAACGAGCAATACTCAACAGCTCTTCTCTTTTTCAATCTACATTTTTCCTTTAAAAACCTGCTGTCATCACCCATACCTTGACCATCTCCCATCTCAGTGAGGGTGCTTCTGCCCAATGAGTTCTGCTCTGCTTTATGACATCCCACTTCATACAACCCAAGATGACAAATAATGCAGGAGAAAGTAAGGCAAAGAAAAGACACAAAAGGCAAATTACAAAACCCAAAAGACAAGTAAAGCACCAGAGAGCCTCTAACTTGGGAGGGAAAAAAATCCCCCAAAATTAGAATTCAGGTTTCAGACCAGAATTAGCAAACATAGACTAGAGGGGACTGCCAGAACTGACACAAACGACCCAGATGATTAGAAAGAAAAATAGTCAGACTGTAGGACGGGGTTCTGAGTCTTTAAGAAAGGCAGCTGGAGACAAGTGTTGCAGAAAGAAGGTATAGTAGAGAGAAGTGAAGAGGCAATAGCTTGCATGATTTCTGTTAAACAGCAGGACAGTGGCATGATGAAAAATTTTTACTGAGCACACGTGTGAAACACAGTTGAAACTCAATTGGAAATCCTCTTAACCCCATTTGACAAATTAGGGGACAGGAACTAAAGAGATTTCTATTATCCTTGGCAGACAGGATATTCTGCCTATTCAAAGGCAGAAACACTGCCTTAGATTATAACATACTCTTAGAATAACAATGCAGAACATAGAACAGTAATTATTACATGCAGCAGAATTCAGAAAGAAGGGGAAATCTTCTATTAGCTCAACTAATACAGCTAGGAAATAAAAAGAGAAAAGGCTGCAAGCACACAAGGCCTTTTTGAGCTTTAAAAAAATTATTAGCTCTTTTTTAATTGGTTTATTAATATTTTAGTACAATGTTCTTTCTAGTGTTACAGCTACTATTTTTAAAATGTCTCATAACTTCATCATAGTATTATTTGACTCATCCTCTTTGTAGATTTTTGTTTGGAGACTTTGTGGTATCACAAAAGCTGATCAGAAAGTGCTAATGATTTCAACGAGATTAAATCTTAATCCACATGCCTGACATTTTTAAACTGTTTTCTATTTCTATATGTATTTTTCAAATCACCTTAGATTTCTAAAATACAGCTTTTGAGTTAAGCTTGGAGTGGCCTAGCTAATCATCCAGAAAAGGAGCCAGAGTACCTATTCACAAAGTGAAATTAAGAGAATAAAGAAGATAAACAGAAATATGCGATATTTATCAGTGTATTTAATACTATATTTTAGTTGCAGTGCACTTAAGCATCAGGGGTTTAATAAACTAGTGACTTAATAAGTTAGTATCTTAAGTACTAGGATTTATGAGGGCTTTTTCAATTTGTAAATTAATAACATGGGAGTAAGGATAATCTTACTGTGCTATCACACCACAAGTTTCTTACAAGTCAGGTGGGCAATAACACTCCTGATATTCAGGAATGACTGCACATACTCAGCTGGCATGCAGGTGTTCAGCTAATAAAACAGAAATAGAAATTTGACAGTCAGGCAGAAAGTTACCAGATGTTTCTAAGAAATAATTAGGAGAAGAAAGGAGAGAGATGCATTGATATAGGTAAAAAGAAATACCTATCATCTTTGCTTGCCTGGTATTTTCAAAGTTTACATGCTAACACGAATTCCTCTTTACATTTAAAACACAGGAAAGACACTTTATTTGCAACATATTGAATACAGTTTTAGGGAAAAGAACATAGAAGACCCATATAAAAGATACCAAAATTACTGTAGAGGTTCAGCACTATCAGACAAGTAATTTTAAAAATGGGCAATTAACATGGAGAAAAGTTAATGGCTCATTTTGAAATGTGCTGTGTAATGAGTTGCTTTAGATATTCAGCCATGGTAACCACAAGAACAGTAGTGATTAATGCAAGTTTTCTTGGTAAATTGGAAATAAAATTAATAAAACCCAGGGTTGAAATCTGATCTCATTTCTACTCACACAGCACTAGAATAACTCATTTGACATCTCTGAACCTAGACTAGACTAGCAAGAAAGTACAGTTCCACACTCCTAAGTCCCAAAATTCTGCTCGAAGCGTAGCTTACAAGAGCATAAAATTTTTATGTAGTAGCGAAGAAGACCTTTATAATTTATAACTGTGGACCCCTAAGCATGTCTGTTGTTTCAATAACCCTGCCTTTATCAGTCCCATCAAAGCTGCTGTCCAGCATAAGGTTGCTAGCAACTACAATGAAGTGGTGCTGCTGTAGATTTCCTTATAGCTAAAGATTTTCCAGTACTAGGCAGGTAACTGCAATTTCCATCACATCAGGACAATTACTTTTAAGAACGGAAGGAACCTTCACCCTCCCTCCTTTTCCTCTACCCCTCCCACCTTAGGTTGCATATCATGATCCACAGACTTTGAGAGAATACTTTGCTTGTGATTCTCAACGTAACCATTACTACAGGAAATTGAACTGCAAGACAGAAAAGTATTTTTTAAAGGAAATTCTCTTTATAAACTTAAGGCTGGGAAATCAATCATGGAAAATACTGTGAGTAAGCTTTTTGATTTTACCTTTTGAACAGGCAGATGAGACTATGGGTCCCTGTAAAACAGGTTTTCAGAAACAAGCCTTAAAGCACATATAAAAATCATGGTTTCATTCAGTAAAAGTTGAGAAGCGAATTTTAGTTTGTGCTCAACTGCAAACCTACAGAACATCACAATATTTTCATTTTTATGGCAATCCTTACACATACAAAAGGATTTTTTTTTTTATATTGTGAACTCCCTGAGCAAAAAGTTGAAAGAGCAAATCCATAACTGAAATAATTTCCCTCATGAAACAGAAAACGAAGTCAAGCTGTGAAGGCATAGGAATCTATGTGTACTAGGCACACAAGTGCTCATACTATCAGCTGTAACTATTGTCATAATTCCTCCTTTTTTACATGACTTTTCAAACAACATCAAGACTTCAAGAATTATAATGCCGCTTACCCAACAATGACATGAACAAATATATGGTCATTGATCAACTCGGTCATCCTATTCTGTTCTAAAAGAATGAATTAGAACAGTTTACATTAGTGTAAGTGATACATAAAGGGCAAGGCAGCATTGCAAAATACGCGCATTACTGCATTGTAATATTGCATTTACAGCTTCAATGAACTGTTGTCATTACCTGACTCTACACCATTTATTTAAACTACATTTTCTTGAAAGGCTAAATACAGCACCTAAATTACAGAACACAGTAACCTAGTAAAAGAATCTAATAATATCTTCAGAATCTGTCTATATTAATGATTTTTTTTTCTGGAATTCAACCTATAGCACAGTTATCTGGCATTAGGTTATCACTGAAGCAGTGATACAATCACTCCAACCTCAGTTGATGAGAGCACGGATCTCCACACATCCTGTTGAGTTATTCACAGAATAATTTACTCTTACATTGTGAATTTACACAGAATAATAAGATGAGTTCTCTCAGTTCATTGAACAATAAACAGGAGCTGCTAATTTTAAACTAAAGTGTGGTTGCAATGCAAGGCTGAGGTGAATGACCAGAAAGTGTCTATCCCATATTTCGCAAACAAAACAGTTTCCAATAATTTGCAATAGGTGCTAATGAAATTTAGGAAAACAGGTCATACTAAGAAACTCGTACAGCAAGTTATCACAGTAGAGATGCTATGTTCCTGAGGAGAATGCTGTCCTTGAGATGGGCTTCATTCCTACTGATAGAAATGTTTGTCTCATAATTTGGCTGCTACATCGTGTTGTATTTAAACAGGGCCCTTTCACCAAGCACGGTGTCTTATACTCTACTTTATGTATTCGGAAGAATGGCTAAATACATGGGGATTACAAGAAAATAGTAACTGGCTTGCTTTTAATTTACAATTTTAATACTGCTATTTATTAGTAGAGTATATTTTTTCCTATAAGTAACGTGCAATGTTTGAGTGATTCTTTGCAAACTGATGAGATTCAGTTTTTCATTAAAAATCAATGAAGAATATTTTTAAATTTGACTTAGAGAGCTGAATTATCCAAATTGGGATGCTATAAAGGGGACTATTTCCAGAAGGAAGATCCTTAGTATTTTCTTAGTCTTTTTAGCTGTAATGGTCTACTTTATCATCTTTTCATCTCTTTCTTTTTTTTTTAGTTTTTGTTGGTTTGTTTATGTATAATATTAATTCCTTTACTCTTAGAAATTAGAAGGATGGAATTATAGACAAAAACATATACATACATGTGACAACATAGCATATTGTTTGGAAGTATCCAAGTACAGCCATTTTAGAAGGGAAAAACTTTAAAAATATACCAAGTCATCTAAAATTACAATCTTCAACACTATTATTAGAATAAACAAGATATTTTTTTCTACATATTAATCAAAAATCCTCAACAGAAACTCATTGTATCTTCCTACCAACTATTGAGTCAATCCCACTTCAGTTTAAAAGTGTAGCCTCATAAAATTACACTTCTAAAACTGTGCAGAATTCTAGATCCTGGAAATCGACAGCACAATCTCTACTGACTTCAATGAAGCCAGGTTTTCACTTTCATGTTTACTTAATAATACAGTATACCTTGCTCCATTGTGACCCCTCCATTGTGACCTCGCTGATTTGTGAGAAATTTCTCTCACAAATCCGCCTCAGTGCTTCACGGAGCTCCCCAGCCGATGCATGTGCATTGCCTCTGCAGGGAGGGCGCGTGGTGCCTCTTCCTTCTGTGGCATTTATGGTCCCATAGTGCTGTGCTCCGGTCCCTGCCCTGCTCCTGTGTGTCTCCATGCCTGGTCCCTACAGTGGAAGGCTCATGCCTCGGTATGCCCCAGGCGGCCACTGAGACCCAGTGCAGCACTACCACAAGCTACACCATCCTCTTTTACTATAAGCCCAGCCAGGGGACTGACCCCCGCCAGGGGCATTACTGTTTCCATGGCTACAGGAGGGCAAGGCAATGCAGTCTGTGCCAGGGGACTGCATGCCCCGTGCCTCTGGTGATGACGTTGCCCCAGAGAAAGTGCCCCATGAAAGTGGGGCTGGGCTGGCTGCGGTGGCGGTGGGGCAACCGCTGTGTGCTGGGACGGGGCAGCAGCGGGACATACCCACAGTTAAGGTTTCCAAGGCTCCAAGAACACAGACTTGAGACCAGGAAAACCCCTTCCTCACTGTGGCGGTGGAGTTTCCCCACTGCGGAGACAGTGGCAGCAGCCCGGCGGCATGCAGAGGCAGCAGCTTGGTCGAAGAGAATCCCAGAAATTCTCCGGGGAGTCTCCCCAGGCACAGGGGGCTCAGAAACACTTCCCTTTGCCCCCCTGTGCTCTGAGAGCCTTTGTGGGAGGAGAAGAAAATGCTCCCCAGATCTCCTGATTGGCTGGGGGTGAAGCAATGGGCATGGCTTGTATGCATATTGATGACCCCCACGTGTTTGCAAATTAGACATTTCACGAGACCCCAACGAGACCCCTTCCTCCTGAAGTGTGAGGTATTACTGTACTACACTTTGTGTTTCTAGGGGGCTGTAATTCTTCACTTGTGTTAATCCAGCAATTTTANCGTATTACTGTACTACACTCTGTGTTTCTAGGGGGCTATAATTCGGGTACATCTACTGAGACCTAGTTTTTAAACAAACTTCACTTGTGTTAATCCAGCAATTTTAAGAACAAAATGTTAATACAGAAGATAATTGGTTATCTGCAGTCCAGCTCTCTGTGGATTCAATGCCTCACTGCTCATTTTTCAGTGAAAAGTGGGGGTGTGCACATGCACAGAAAACACTATGAATGCAGAGAGCTCATGAACATGTAAATGATTCCATTAATATGTAAATAAGCCCCACCCAGGAGACACATGGACTCATGAAACCCAGGGGCTCACTGTACATTTTAGTCTGAAATTCTCCTTCATGTTTTACATCTAGTTTTTGTGATCGTGTAGTTAGAGAATGCTTGAGTTGTTCAGAAGGTTTGGCTGTTAAACAGAGCGTATCACCTCCTCTGACATTATAAAGGAATACAACCTTTCTTCTTTATGTGGCAACTCTGGTTAATCCATTATGAATCTAGTTTAAAAATTACTTGAATCTTATTTTCCTGGAAAGTGATCAGTCAGACTATGACAGATTTTAAAGCCAATGTTTGCCTACAGGCTGAAATAAAAGTAATAGGCAGAACGGCTGTGTTTTCACCAAAAGAACATTAAAAGCTTGTTTTGTTTTGTTTCTCATTATGGTGGCAATGCTTGAAAATATTTGGGGGACATTAATAGCGTCTTTTCTACAATGTAACTATCACAACTGTGAAGATTAAAATTATGCAAAGTGTATGTCAAATAGGGATCTGTTAAAAAATGAACATTGAGTTGAAGCAAATCAAAATATAAGTCCATCAAAACTATGATCCTTTTTGAAGGATAGAGGACCTATGAAGTGCTACTTTGGAGAATCAAAAATGTACACTCCAAAATTAATCTATTCCCTAAAGCATATATGTATATGAGAAAGCAAACCATAAATACTCCAAACAGCATGTGCTAGAACAAGAATTTTAGAAGATTCAAACATCAGAAAGCAATGAGAAATTTTCTATTGTGTTGTGGAGGACAATGTTTACTCAGCTCTGTTCCCAACTTTTACTTCTTGTTCAAGTAAACGTCCACTGAAAGCAATTAGAAAGCACATGTGGGAACATAACTCAGGTACTGACCTCAGACTTAAAATTCTAGAAAAATTAACCAGGATCCCAGGCTCAGTACAACTACAAAACAATATTTGAATGGGATCCCAGCTAACTCTTGGTCCGTTCAGTTTTCAAATACAATAATATGATAATAGCATTATCATGTACTATTACTAATAATACAATTTTAATATGCAATCGGTCTTTTTCACAGAGTGATACGTTAATTTTTTATAATGCTAGGAAAATTAATATGGCTTTTATATTTTTCCTTATAGCACAGTAATAGTAGCACAAAAACATAATTTTGTCATCGAGACTAATGGTGCTATCAATTAAAACATCTGTGGCCACAAAAATACAGATAACACTAGAAGTGAATTCTCTGCCTTGATTTATCATCTCTTCATCTTGTTAAACCTCTTCTCCTTTATACAGGATTGGTATAGCACAGTGGCCCTAGCAAAGTGTTAACTTTATACTAGATAACCATCAGCTGCCATGATGGGGATTACTAGATATAAAGTACTACTATTAAAAGAACCTGTAAGAAACTCATTTTTATCAGCTCAACTTGCTTTAACACATATAAGATATGAGAGCAAGATTACCATACCAGTATAATACTGGTCCCTTTGGTACAGCTTCCTGTGATTACAACAAAGTTCCAGTTGTTACCTGTTGCATTGATTAGAGAAAGCTACTACTGAAAACTTAATCTAAGTTAAAGACTCACTGTTCATCAAACTTAAGTGAAACTCATTTTTAGATCCAAAACTCAATCATTCGAGGTATTAGTATGTATATGAATCCAGCATAAAACTAAACTAAACAGCGCCCTAAGCACTAAGGCAATTCTGCAAGTACAGCTGTCAGCAAGACTGGCTGAAGCAGAGATCAGGTGTTCTCATCCCTAACAGTTGCAAAAAGCAAACGGAACCTGCATTTCAGCTGAAAATACTATCAAACTTACTTGTTAAACAAAACCAAAGATTCTGCTAAAATAAGAGAATGAGTGAAGACAAAAGAGATTTTGCTGACATTGAAAGAGATACAACTGCAGGAAAAATACCAGCAATAATGAACTTAAATTCATCATAAATAGATATTGCAGGACCAAAGTAGGGTGCAGAAATAGGTTGCATAGTACTTTAACCCATGCTTCTTGGTAGTAAAGGGAACACTACAAATTCATATAAACAGTAAACTAGATAAGTCAGCTGAAATCCTGCAGCTTAAGACGTGCATTAGTCAGGAAAATACAAAGGCTGGAAAACACAATGATTGCTAGACCTCTGTAATGAAAAGAATCACCTTTGATCACCATGAGTTAATTGAGTGCTGAAGATGTCGAATTCCTATTCCTGGAGATACACATGCTCTGTTTACCCATAGAAAGGAAACCCACCCTGGATAAACGGATTCTAGCCAACTACCGCCCAGTATCAAATTTCCCACGAGCAAGTCCACAGAGAAGCTAGTCAAAGGCCAAGGATATTCTCATCTGATGGAAATTAACCTTTTATACGCAGAGTAGTCTGGAGTTAAGCCAGGACACACAACTGACAACACCTAGGAGACTGATGAATATTCTCCACCCATCAGTGGGCAAAGAATTGATATCTGTTCCCGTCATCTTGGACCTCTGCAGTAAGAGTAGAGGTCTAAAATTATACAAGTCCTTCCTGGAGAGGTACGCCCAGTAAGTTGTGACAGGATACTGTACCTCCACCAATGGATTCCTCGAACTGTGGAAATGACATTTATCCCAAATATCACATTCACACAGCTTTTGTCTCCTACCTCTACCCCACCCTAAACCTGCTTTATTTGGACTGTGAACTCCTTGGCTACTGATGATCGGCACCTCTTTGTTTATTCAGCATCTAGAACAATCAGGGACTTTGTTGGTGGTTTTTGCATAACCTAACAAATATTCTTAACAGCAATGGTATTTGAGGGTTTCAAAACTATTAATTTAGACTTAGTTTATTTTCAATATCTACGTAGAACAACAAGCTGAAACAGTAGTAAATCAAGTCCAGCCACATGCAGGCTGTACAGAATTTTATCAGTAGCCTGCAAAATTAGTCATATAATCACTGCCACAACAGACCAGCATGAGCCACAGCCAACTACATTGGAAGACAGAAAAAAAGAATCAGGAACCTGTCATTTCTGTGTATGTCAATGGTTAGTCAGTGAGTACTGTAAAAGTACACATTGTTAAACTGACCTGTTTTGACCAGAATCACCATAAATCTTCTGTCAACCTGGACAATGCAGAAGACTGCTCCATAATAACAAACAACATCGAAGCCTTTTAACTCCTCAGCTCAAAGAGCAGCAAGACAATCGATCCAGATACGGATATTTCAGATACTCAGGAATCCCAACTGATGAAGAACATAGCATGTTTCCTTAGAATCACAGCTCTTACACTAGATTCCCACCTGATTTGGAATCATGTTCAGATCTTATTGTTTATATTCAAGGCATTTTATGGTTACTCCAGCACTCTCTTTAAAAGAATGTACATCTATTACACACACACACACATATGTGTGTGTGTGTAATAGATGTACATATATGTGTGTGTGTGTACAGTTATACACATTCTTTGCTGAATAAGTATTACTGTATAATTTTGTTTAAATACCATAGGTACTAATCTGTTCGTGCAAGCAATCCATGAAGTGGAAGAAAAAGAACAAAAAGAGAACACAGGCAGTGACAGGATCTTTATCAATAAGACAGTAGGAGAGTTTTTCCTAAATTATTAAAAATTTTCATTTCAGTGTTTATCTACTAATTTACATGCATTTCATTAATCTGTATTTAATACTTCATTTAGCAGAAAATAACACAGCAGTTTCCAAGGAATATAATGCTATGCATTTTTCAGAAGACTTTTGACTATACCTTTGAATTTTTAAAACTCCTAATTATGTCTGGATTTGCAAGACTCTTTCATTAGTTATTTGCAGGAAATGTCTTAATGTATAAGCTCATTTCTATACTGTTTCTTTGGGACTGTATGACCATGTTCTTTCCAAATACAAATCACAAATCTAAGGAATATGGGTAATAGATATGTAACATCCCAGCTACACAATATAATCTTCAACTTCCCAATTTGGAAAAGTTCCTGAAGAAAGCTAAAATGGTGCAAAGTGTTTGGAGTCTTAATATGTTATATGATATTTAGAAATTAGAGTGGTAACAATATTCAAAACTAGTAGAGGTAAATCCCCTAAACTACAGAGTCTACTAAGATCNGGTCCTCATACGGGCCAGGATGCCATTGGCCTTCTTAGCCACCTGGGCACACTGCTGGCTCATAATAAGATTTCTGTCAACCCTTACTCCTAAATCCGTCTCCATTTCACCNTACACAATATAATCTTCAACTTCCCAATTTGGAAAAGTTCCTGAAGAAAGCTAAAATGGTGCAAAGTGTTTGGAGTCTTAATATGTTATATGATATTTAGAAATTAGAGTGGTAACAATATTCAAAACTAGTAGAGGTAAATCCCCTAAACTACAGAGTCTACTAAGATCTTCCATTATCTGAACCTAAAATGTTAAGAAAATCATTTTGGTTTTGATTGGAATGTGGTTTATTTTAAGAAAATAATGGAAAGAAAAAATGAGCAAATAGCATAAATATTAACATTAGGATTTCCTGTGGTTTAATTTTTTTTTTTAAGGTTCACAGGTTATTCAGAATTGGAAGGGACCAACAAGGATCATCTAGTCCAACTGCCAAGCAAGTATCCACCCAGGGATTGAACCCACAAACCTGGACCCATGGGCACCACGCTCCATCCATCCAAGCCTCCCATTGCCTAGACCATTTCACTGAGTTTCTTATCCAGTCTTCTCTTAAACACCTGCAGGGATGGTGNATGCGGGACTCCACTAGTGACCGGCTGCTGGTCGATGTGGCACTGTTTACCAAAACTCAACCATCCAGCCAATTACTAACCCAACACAGGATGCTCCCATCCAACCCACGCTCTGAGAGTTTCTTCTGAAGCTTACCATGGGAAACCTTGTCAAAGGCTTTGCTAAGATCCACGTACACAACACACATGAGCCCAGAGTATTGGCGCCACACCCAGCTGGCGGCCGGTCATTAGTGGAGTCCCACAGGGATCAGTATTAGGGCGGTATTGTTAAATATCTTTATTGATGATATAGACACGGGAATTGAGTCCACCATTAGCAAGTTCGCAGATGATACCAAGCTTGGGGAAATGTTGAACTGCCAGAGGGTAGAAGGGCCCTTCCAGAGTGACCTTGATAAGGTAGACAAATGGGCAGATTCTAACAAGTCCATGTGCTGGGTTCTTCACTTTGGACGTAACAATCCCACGCACCGATATCGGCTGGGAGAGGAGTGGCTGGAGAGTGATGAAATGGAAAGGGATTTGGGAGTAATGGTTGACAGAAAACTTAATATGAGCCAGCAGTGTGCCCAGGTGGCTAAGAGGGCCAATGGTATCATGCCTGTATCAGGAATACCGTGGTCTGTCGGACTAGGAAAGTTATTCCTCTCCTCTACTCAGCACTGGTCAGACCACATATTGAGTACTATGTCCAATTCTGGTGTCCCCAGTTTAAGAAAGATGTTGAACTACTTGAGAGGGTCCAGAGTAGGGCAACAAGGATGGTGAAAGGACTGGAGAACAAGCCCTATGGGGAGTGACTGCAGAAACTTAATTAGGAGGGTACCATGGGAAACAGCCCTTATTGGCAAGAGGGTCCAGGAAGGCTGGACATACTTTAAGAATGAGCTCATGAAGGCACAGGAGCAGGCGGTCCCAATGCGCTGAAAAATGAGTCGGAGGAGTAGAAGACTGACCTGGAGGAGCAAGGAGCTCCTGAAGGAACTTGTAAGCAGCAGAGTATTAACTGGCAAAACCAATATTTTTCATTTTAGGGTGCTGTGTAGTGACAGACAAGAAGTTTTTGTTTTTTTTAATGTGACTTTGACTAGAAGGAGGAACAGAGTTTTCAATAGTAAGCTGAAGAAAAAGTATGACAGAGGACTAGTGTGTCCACATTTCAAATATAGGCGCAAGGAAGTATTATGTGATTCATGTTGAATGGGGGCACAATCCTGTTCCTGTGTCAAACACAAATAAACACATGTACCCATGGAACAAATGTGACAACAGTTAAGACAGAACTGCATTCCTCCCATTGGGATACCCTATCATGATCACTTCTAAAAGTGTACCTGAATGTATTCCATGCAGGTGTGAATGTAAGTGAATGTAAATCTAATAACAAAATACTGTCAAGAAGGAATAATGGCTGGTTACCACAGCAGATTCAATAAACACTTTTGTTCAATAGACTTAAAGCTGATGGGAAATGCAAGAGCAAACAGTTAACCAATCTGTCTAGATATAAAAAGAAAAAAGCTTAGTAATGAGAAAAAATACATGTACCAAAAATCAATAGGAAAATGTGGTTCAGAGAGCTGTCCAAAATTTGGAATTATCTTGGGATTTTGATCCCAATCCAAGGAAGTCAAAATGCCTAGTGAATGACTGTCCCTTGAGAACTCTTTCCCAGGTATCAGGATGAAACACATTTGTTTATTTTGTTTCTTGGTAACAGAAAATTCAATCCATCATTGGCCTCTGACTACCCATCCTGTTTCCAGTCCTCACAGTATCTAGTAAGCTATTGGGAGATTTTTTTCCCCTCTGCTCAAGAAAATCATCCTCTAAAATGTCAGAGTGATTAATAAGAGATTAATGGACTTAGCTCAGCACCTTGTCTGCTCAAATGTCACCTTTTGTGGTGTTTGACAGTTCTCTTTTCCTGAAGGACATGGAAGGCAACAGTCTTGATCAGACAAGAGGCACACAAATGCACTTGTTGGCGTATAAACACAGACACTAACAATTTTCAGTTGCACAAGTTAGCAAAAAAAATGGTTTTATCCTTTCTGAAAGAACGTGTAACCCAAGCCTTTCAGTGTTTGTGATGTTACATTTGGCTGAACACCATTAATTTGAATGGTTATTCTTGCTGTGTGTTAGGCGATTAAGCATAATTATGTCAAAAGAAAATCTTTTTAGTGTTACATGGAAAGGTCTCCTTCTTCCTGTTGAAACCTAGTCTTCATTAACCCCTCATATAATCTCTGGGCCAAAGTAAAATAACATATTTCTTACAGCCTGAAAACATTAACCCATCGGTTTCTCTAGGTCTTGGATCTAATTTTCTCTCTGTTAATTAGGAAAAAGCAGAGAGCTACCACCTTTTCTTAAATCATAATTGACTTGGAAGATATGTGCCTCAATAAAATAACATGGTTGAACATACCTAAAAACGGAAGGTTTTAATTCAAAATTCATGCTATTTGTACTGGATACAATTAAAACTCACAGGATTTAAAGGCATCATTATTTAAAACACACAGGCAGAGCAAGTATATCACCATCAAACACGAAGGTCAAGAATAGTAAGAACAATGTTCAAGCTGTAGCATGGTAAGTACCTCAAGAGGATGAAATAGATTTAGCAATCTTCAAGTTCTACTGTATTATTCTGAAGTCAGTGGGAAAAACAGATTAGAAAGATCAGGATCACAGGATCACAGAATGAAGTAAGAACAGTGAAGATGACAGCTCCATTTCATGGCAAATTTTGAGGTTTCATTAAATTCTTCTATTCTGCACTAGAACCAATGCAAATTCTGTGTATTTTTGTCAAAACTACATTGTGACTCCAGTCTCATTGAAACTTGAGTTTTACTACAAAAGAAAACCAAACCAAATATAGAGGGGACTATTGTAAAACATATTTTTTAATGCGGATAATGAAGTTGTAACATCAAAAGATCTAGGTTCAAACTTCCCTTCTGCCTTATTTAAAACAGAAGTTTGAATCCCCAAAACACAGTTAGGGTAAAAAGTTTTGATTGACAAAACTGAGAATCAAAGGGCCCAACTTCAGTGTTCCAATTGAAATGGGACCTATAATGTAGAGCAAACATAAAAGATTGTGTCTGTTTATGGTTGGAGCTCTTCCAAAAGATCTTCAATTATTAATGTGACAATAATTCACATTTATATAATCTATATAATTTACATGGTTATTTACATCTATAATGGGATTGCAGGGGAAATGGGGAAAAAACCCATCATGATAGCTAGCTTGAGATTCACAAGTTTGACATGTTTGTTACTTCACATGGTCGGATCCATCTCCTCTACTAAGGATGGCCATATATCTTTTGTATAGAATACAATTCTGACATGGTATTTGGCAAATACTGAATAAATAAAAAGAAAAATAAAGCTTAAATTTGAACATAAAATCCTATATTCAAGAGACATTATTGGCAAAGCAATGCGGGGGGGGGTCTCCACTCAACAAGGGCAGACACTTAGAGCCTGCTCCATTGAAGTGAATTAGTGTGATACATATAAAGGTGTGCTACATTAATAAAAATGGTTTGGTAACATAAGGCAAAGACTAATGGAAAATGTTATCAAGGAAGACAGACAATGAAGAATACGAGTAGACATATCGTCAAGTAAACTTTTATATATCTGTTTGAAAAATCACTGTTAACTGTAGGACTAAAGCTACTGTTAGAAATAGGCCAAATTTTTTCCTAAAAAGAATCTTTCAATTTCTCGATTATATTTTTGTGTATATGAAAGAGGTCAGACTGGAAAATGAAGCAGAATATGTTTTAATACAATAATCAGAATTATGGCCAAAAGGGAGTTACTCCACTGAATTTACCAGATGGGTTTCAATGCCAAGCTCTGGTGCTTTTGCCTTTCCACATCTCAACAGAAAGGGATCAAATATAACCTTTTCTTTTTTTTTCTCCATAGCTATCCGAAACAAGCAGAAGTACAAAGTTATTCATTAAACAATTTAAAAAAAAACCCAAACACTGGATCTGCCATTTAGTATGGAGACCATATACATTCATTCTTGAAAACACAAAGCAAAATATTAATTTCCTTCTCTTGTTGGAAAAAAATTTTGATTGCTGACATAAGCAGCTATTAGTGTTAAGTGCTAAATTTTAGTGACTGTTAAAAGTATGGAAAGCTATGGATGCAATAACTGACAGATAGAAGAAAACTGTCAGAATCTGCAGATCAAATCCAAAAATTGCAAAGGTTTTTTTCTTTGGGGAAAGGTTACACTTGACCTTTTCTCACAGTTCCATAGGCATGTCACATGAGATTTTAGTGAAGGAAACTAAATCCTTGACACAGAATTTATAGAAGAAAAAGAAACAATTTTTTGTCTCATTCCAGAGTGCTGTTAGCTACTACATGGGGCAACTAAAGCCTTTGCTAGCAAGTGTCCTTTTTCTGACATGAGGGAAAGGAGTATTCTGTCGTGTGAGGATTTAATCTTTCTTATAGGCCAAGAGGTTGTTCCAGTAAGAATGTTATTTTTTTAAACCAGTTTTTCTGGTTATATTCCTACACAATATATTTTTTCTTATTTCCTACTTCTCCTTCATTGCGGACACTTTTCACAGAAGACAATCTTTTCCTTTGCAAGAGAGCAGAGTTCTTGGAAAGACTCTATAACTCTTTCACTAGGAAATTTGTGTTTTCAGGCTGACTAGAGACATAAAACAGATATAAGGAATTAAGTATTCATCCAACTACCCTGGCCCTTCTCTTTCTTTATACAGCGCTAAGTTTTCTGGGTTCACCACTTGCCATTCAGTACACATTTGAGGCTTCAGCTCCAACAATGAAGTCTATGCTAGCTGTAGCTGGATTTTCAATCATTCAAGAAACTAAGGTGGATAAAAACAAGAAAAAAATACAGTACAGAAGGTTGGAATATGTATTAAATAGTTCACAGCCTCCACCAAATACCCCCTTTAAAATGAGTTTTAAAGAAAACTTGAATTTTGGTCTCAGGACCATGGACTAAAAAAAGCTTTTTTTCCTCCCTTCTGGTTGCCAAATGTGAATAAAACAAATCCTATATAAAAATCACATTTCAACATTACTGTTCTTCATGATGATTCTTTCATGGAAGCCTTTGTCAAAGAATTTTTGCCACACCTATTATGTCAGAAACACCCAGACTGTTCAATAACATTCCTCTCAAATTTTGACCTTGGGGGTTGGGTGTCTTTTCCTTGCTTATCTATGTTAAACATCTTTTAAATATCTCTTTCAGATCCCATAAATTTTGGTTTTAATTCAATTAAAGAAGTCAATAATTCTATCATATGAAAAACATGGATCATATTTCATTTGGCAAAATGAGTAATTCACAAAACTAAAAAAGGCCCCTGGAGGACTGGATGCACCTATTTTAAAGACTCCATTTGCTTCAATATTAAAAATTATCTTTCTGTTGCCAAGTAAAGACAGAAAATATTCTGTTTACATGACAAACTTAAAATGAGCACTTTTTTCATTTAAAAAAAAGTTAAAATGTAAGAATCAGGAATCTAATAAAGATTCCTAATTATTTTGATAAATTCTACACCAAGTCAATAAACATTATTTACTTGACTTATCTGTCAACAGGAGAAAGGAAAAAGCTGATGTCTAAAATCCAAAGCCTGTCCCTATCTGTACAGGGCTATTTTGAGAAGGGGCTCTCTTTTTAAGGGCTTTCCCTTTTTATTTCTGGGTAAATGAAAAGAGCTTTTCACTGGGTGAGGAACTCAACCGAGCTGTCCTATAGTTCTCTGGAAAAAGAAGATGAAAATTATCTCCAGGTTCTGAGAAAACTTTTGGTTTTCCTGTTAGGCTACGGTCTTATGCCCTGCACTATCGTTGCAGTGCATTGGCTAGTATTTTGTATTCTGATGCAACAGCCTAATTCAGATGTAGACTCTTTTCTTTCTTATATTGATAGGTATATACATGATACATACACATACACACTCACAAACACATATAAGGTGCTCAGAATATTTGTCCAAACCCCTTCTCTCTAGGATTCCTATGGTTTATATCTTCGACATTCTAGAAAGTACTTCCTAATGTAATGATTCAAAAAATTAGATTTCTGTAAGTTTATTTTTTTTAAAAGGGTTAGAAAAAGGGATGGGGGATTCTTTTTGAAGTAATACGGGATTTACAATCCGTATATTACTTCAGGCAGAATATGCTCTTCCCTGATGTGTTGACAAGGTTTCTCAGAATGAGAGATCATCTGACTCTGTAAATCTGCATTTTTAATACAAATTGGTCTGTTCACACTGATCATTTTTCTAACTACTGAAAAACACCAACAGCCTCTGTGGAGGCAAAAACTACATTTCTGGGTTTTTTCACTTTATTGGAATTGAAAGACAGGCTATTTTGATGTGGTGGGTTTTGCAGTTTAATACACAGAAGACTTGAAATTATTAGTACTGAGAGAACTTTAATTGTGACAAAAACATTGGAATGTGACCAAAATCTAGGCTAACAGTCAGGAATAGCCAATGGCATGGAAAACTAGTGCTCTCAATATGGCTCATGACAAACTACGTCAATGCAAATGCTATTCATTGTGCTCACTTCTATTAGTAAGAACTTCCTATGCTGATCTGTCATTACTCGGCCTGCAAGTTATCATCTTTTAGCCATCCAAGATTTTCTTTTCCTAAACATGCTGGTTTGTATATTTTATAAAAGATCATCATGATATAACTCCTGAGGACTAAGTATATTAATGAATATCCCTTGAACATCCACTAACACAGCGCCTCTCTCCACTGAAAAAATACATTAAATCAGTTTAAAATATAACTTCTTTATGCCGTCTATAGTGCATAATGTAAGTAGTACATCACTGTTTCAACTGAGTGTCAAGATGGTGTTGATAAAGTTTCCCTTCCCAAATCTCTTCTTGAAATAGGTCAGTTTTGCCCCTTTAGCAGTTAGAATTTTACACATATAAACTACAAAATACTCAAGTATACTTCATATATCTATATTGAGGTCATGCTCTGTACAGAAAGGGCCCTGACTGTGCTATAGTAATCATAGGGAAGCTGTAAGAGAGAACTGCTATGCCATAGTTATCCAAGAAAACTAATACTTGGTCCTACAATACACTTCTCTTCCTTTTCCCTAAAAGAAGAAAGCCAGGGCTTCGGAGACCAAAGCCACGCCCATAGCCACACACTCTCCATTCTCCAAGTCTGCATGGCACTACTGGGAGCATGGCTCACACTGTAGCACCTCATCAAAGCGGAAGAAGTGCTTTTTAGTGCCTCCTGGCCATGGAATCTGGGGTCCTGGACATTATGTGCAGGTATGAGGTCACACAAATCGGTGAAAATCCAATCATGACTAATTGAATACGCGAGTATGCAAACCACGAATATGTGGGGTTTCTCTGTAGTATGTAATTTTATAATGACTGTGTTCATTTTATTTCTGCAATAGTGGACTTCTTTTCTACATTATGAGTATATTACTAACCCCCCTGTCTAAATTCAGATCTATTTCTGAACAATAATTTAAAAAAAGGAAAACAAATACCAAGAAAACAACACAAATCTGCATGAGTAACAGTTGATTTAAATCTTTAGGTCAGTGATAACAAAGTAACACCTTATTGCAAGGATGCGACATGACCCACTCTCCTGGCTTACTGGTGATGTACCACAAGACTGGAAATTGGCTAATGTGACACCCATCCACAAGAAGGGCAGGAAGGATGATCTGAGTAATTACAGACCTGTCAGCCTGACCTCAGTCCCAGGCAAAGTCATGGAACAGATAGTCCTGTGTGCTATTACGCAGTACCTGCAAAATGACCATGACATTAGAAGTAGTCAGCATGGATTCAGGAGAGGCAGGTCTTGCCTGACCAACCTGATCTCATTTTATGATCTGGTGATTCGCCTGGTTGACAAAAAAAAGGCCATGGATGTTGTGTACTTGGACCTTAGCAAAGCCTTTGACACGGTTTCCCATAATAAGCTTCAGAAGAAACTCTT
>WEKX01011984.1:41781-66591 GCA_013390025.1 Pitta sordida
TCCCTGGAGGTGTTTAAGAGAAGACTCGATGAGGAGCTCAGTGACATGGTCTAGATGGTGGGAGGCTCGGATGGATGGAGTGTGGTGCCCGTGGTTCCACGCTTGTGGGCCTGATCCCTGGGTGGGCGTTCGCTTGGGAGTTGGTCTAGATGATCCTGTGGATCCCTTCCAACTCAGAATACCTGTGAACCCTGTATCCCAAATTTACTCTTGCATTCCCTTTGAACAAGAGGATGTTGCTGAATCTTTCATATACCTTTCATTCTTGGAACACGAAGAACAGATGCATATTCCCCACAATCTCCATGTCCCAAAAGTGTTACAGAGATAACATAAGAGCAAGATGTTCCGAACAGCTGAACAACTATTACACAAACTGACAGAAGTATTCTCTTATTTTAGTTGGTGGCAAACCGTGAGGATGTTTTTTTCCCTCACTATGTGAGTAGTGCTGGAAAACAAAATTGCAAAATACTAACATAATCCTCCTTCACAGTCAGGTTTTCTAGGCAAAGATTGCTTGAAGTCAAAGGTAAGATTATATTTAGAAGAAACTTATACATAACACAGTTCTTGTCCTAATCACTTAAGACAAGCAGATATGTTTACATATTTGAGATGAGTTCAATTTATGATATTAATGCTGCTAACTAGTGAATGAGTGATTGTGTGAACCAAAGTGTTTTGTCTACAGGAATTTACTACTTTTACCTGAGGCTGTTTCAAAAGAAATACAAACTTTATATTCAGGAAAAAGCCTACATTTTTGATAAATTGTTTCAGCAGCACAGAAGAGACAGAACAGGTTCTATATTGTTCATCCTCAAATTTCAACTGGAAGCAAATCTTGAAATTTGGTAAAAGCGCATATATGAGTATGCACATGAGCACATCATGTATGTGTGTACACGAGTGACAAAACTGCCAGCCAATTTTAGTCTGTTTCATAACTTGCAAATCCACAGGAGTAAAGTGGCACAATAAAGGTGCTCAAAGGTGAACTCAGGAAAGACAAGAACTGGCTGTGTTCAGTTGGACTGACAGATATTCACTCATACCAGATTCTTCTTCCTCAGATTACAGGAATTAGGTCCAAGTTAACCATAAAATTTCAACGCTAGTACTCTGTCATCAACTACTCCTCCTCCTATACTTATCAGAAATACCTTCCCATGCTTCCTGCAGGATGACGGTTTTAGTGACAATCACCATTTCCCAGATGGCTCCACTTTGCCTGTGAATGAGAACATGGTCTTGGAGAAGAAACGTAGCAGAGAGAAATCAGAATTTTCTCCTAATTTTGTACAATCTTTCCATGATCATGTTGAAGGCCCTCTAGCCAATTCATGACTCACCTCCTTGAACAACAAAATTGTCTTTATTTACAAAATCTGCAATATATCCTAAGGGTGTTAAGATGCAAAAAGACGATATTATATTAGAAAGTATAACTGCAGCATAGAACAGCAAAAGCACATAATAGCATCCTGTAGCCAGGAAGGGCATACAAGTAAGAATTAAAATGTCCCAAAATATTGTAATTATCACCAGATTAAGACATGCAACTTGAGTCAAACCGTCTAGTTTTTGAGTATGTGAAACCAGCAGATTAAAATGCTGCACACCTAAAAGCATTTTATGAATATCTGACAACTTGATTTTGCTCTGAAACTCCTTCCTGTACCACAGCCTGTTAACTTTTTCTCTTGGTGTGTGCCCTTTAAAGACACCTGTGGATGTTTTAAAGTTTCTGAGTGTGTGTGCACACACGTGAACTTTCAGTATCTTCTGTAACATGTGGCTTGTATATGGAGAAACATGTGATTTAAAATTAGCTAAGCAACATACAGTTATGAATGTGCCAAGGGACAATTATTCAAAAAGGGAAGGATGCTACTAGCACTCAGTAGGTAACATGCAGTTTATCACTAAAAGAAGCATAGCTGGGGTTGCTTAGAAGGTTCATTTTATTTAGTGATTTTAAGCATTAAAAAAAATCATTTCTATTTTCCCACTGTGATCAAGCCAAATAAACTAAGACAACATTTTTTATGAATAACCAGTGTCCTGGTTTGAGTGGGGTTTTTTTCCTGGTGGGGGGGGTGGGCCGGGGCCAAACTAGCAGAGCTAACACCAGCCAGCTGCTGCCTGGGCCTCTGCTGCTGCCAAGGGTTCAAGGTCAGACGCAGATAGAGGCACCTCTGTGATAACATATTTAAGAAAGGAGAAAAAAAAAGTAGAAACAGCAAAGAAGATGGCTGAAGCAGAGCCTGTGAGAGGTTGAGCAACCATGAAGGCACCATGGCCAGGCCGGACGGAGGAGGGGTAGGAAGGGTTCCAGGCGTNACCAGTCACTCTGAATGCTTCCATTTTAAAGAGCCTCATTTTACAAAGGGTGTATGACCAGTACTTACAACAAATTTAATTAATTTTGGAAGAAGGAAACAGCAAAAAGTTTTCACTCGTGGTCTTTCACACAGTGCAAAATGGCGCTCTCTTTTAGAATATGAAGAAAATAAAAACTAATGACACAGGTATTTTGTATGCAATTAGGGGCTGGGCACTGCATGCTGGATTCAAGGCCACTTGGATTAGAAAATATCTACAGGATTTGAAAGCAATTATACATTGCACACAGCTTCTGAGAAAGACCCCAAGACATTTCGTGATTTGTTCACCTGGGTAGTACTTTCAATGAATAACGTACTACTTTTCAGACCACCTGAAACTGATTTCAGGTTGAAATCAGCAATATTTTTCAGCTGAAACTATCCCACAAAAATTAAGACACATTACTTAGACAAATTCCAGAGTGACTACTCGGAAATTATGCATCCATTTTGAAATTCAACTCTAAACAAAAAGAAAGAAAAAACAATGTTATTTTTCAACTCAACAAAATATTTTTGATTTGGGCTGACAGTATTAAATGTAACTGCTTGCAGGAAACCAGTTCATGTCACCAGGAAGGGACTGTATCTTTGTCTTCACTGAAAAAATCAGGCCCAACAGACAATCCTCCCACTCTGGGAAGCAATCTTTATTAACCTTCAGTAGGATCTCATTCATCCCCAAATCCAACTGCTTCCCTCTTTGTTTTGAAATGCATAAAGAACCAACCCTTCCATATACTTCTGACCACATTTATTCCTCTGCTAACTATTTTAATTCATCCTGGGCCTCTTCTCCATCTGTCTGTTTGCAGCAGCTGGATGTCATTCTTTTTCAGGGGCTGCTCTATCGATCTGGTAGGATAGTGAATTCCTAAGTCAATCCTCTCCCTAAATCTTCCTTTTTTCCCTTTATGTGTTACATTATACTTTCATGCAGTGAGGATGGTCCATGCAAATTACATTGTTCTGTAACTGTACATTTTGAGATAAAGCATTATATTCAAACTCAGGAAACATAACTTGCAATCCTGTTGAGTATTTTTTAAGCACTGTTCTATGAGGGCGGTAATAGCTCGCCAGTTAAAACCAGGAACTCCAGCTGGCCAAAAACCCCATGATTTTGAAAAAAGTCTTTAGCTTATGTACAAAAATTCATTGCCAGAATTGTTTTTTCTCATAGTATTAGAGCTACAAGAGGTTTCAAAGAAATAAATACAGAAGGGTGCTTCAAATTTGAAAAATGAGCTCTCAAAACACACATGAATTCATATAAAGAAAGCCTAAACCAGGTTAAGCAGAACCTACATTTAAAAGCTCTCCTGTTTTTTCTTCTTACTTTCCATTTTTTATTCTTTCTGAGATGCAAGTTTGTAATTGCCTGACAAAGAACACAATAGCAACAGTGTTTGGAAAGAATGCATTATTTAGAGAGAGTGACTACTTAAGAAGGAAACTTACATCATAGGATGTATTCCATAGAAACATACAGTTTACCTTGTACCATAAGCTATTTTAATGCAACTTGACTCCTGTCTTGACACTCAGTTTTCAACAAAATTAGTTCAGGACTACCTGCTGAGCAAGTCTTCCCCAAAAGACAGCCTCCTATCCTTCCCCCCAGAATCAAGAACCCCTGAATGAAAGGGTAAAACTGATAAAAAGAAATATTGAAACTACTTTTTAGATTTTCTTGAATTAAGCTATAAAGCAAAGCTCACAACTGACCATTTTCAAGTCACACCACATCATAAAAGAACTTACTTGACAAGACGGATTACCATTAACATGTATTTGGGGACCCTTTACTCCCAGGCATCATTACAAAAAAGCACTTAATAAGTAATAATCACCATGGCCTGAAAGTGTGAAATATAAGTTTTCAATAAAAGCGCCTTGAACGCAATTAGTGAAAATTCCTATCACTGTAAGAATCAGTGTCTTCCATTATGGAGGCATTGTTAACATAATTCAAATTGTTTGTCTTTCCACTTAGTGTGGATATATGAGACTGAACTCTTTATTTCAATGTAGTCGCAGAAGTATTACCTCATTCTCATTCTACAGACATTGAGTTCCTGCAAAGAGCAGCAAGTGTTTCAAGGACAAAACTGTTGGTTTTGTGAATGTGATCAGCCCCATCCCGTGCAGAGTTTTACTCTGAGAAGGCAAGCTGGGGAATGCTATCAGGAAGCCATTTACAGCTCCCTAATTCTGCGAGCACCTGGTTGAGACCTAGTGAAGCACAGCTGCAGCACACCGTGATGCCCTTCTCTTTCTTGCCTCCCCTCTGTGATTAAAGGGTGGTGGGACAACTGGGCACAGTGGCAAACAGCTTCATGCTCCAGGAGCATTCTGAGGTGGTCAGGTAGAAGCAGATTACAGGTCTTTTCATTTGCACGTGCACAGCAAAGGTATCACAGAATATTCTGAGTTGGAAGGGACCCACAAGGATCATCGAGTCCAACTCTTAACACTGTCTCCCTGGCGGGAATCGAACCCGGGTCTCCCACACGCCAGGTGGGGACACTTACCACTGTACTAAATGATGGGTAGCTAGGGTGGTCTTGATGAATTCAGTGTATCTGAATAGAGGTATCTGAAGAAAAAGGATCAAAAGCAATAAGAATATAAAGCTTCTTGAGGACAGGGGTTTATTTGATGTTGCTGTTACAAACAGCACACAGGAAGCGATTCATACTTGCACATTGCCATGGTACTATAACGAACGTGAAACTTCCAGCTTGAGGGCTATATATGGAACACCTTTTTCCCCTTGCATTTAAAAATAGGATATTTACACCATGTTAATAGCCATCTGTCTTACAGATTTTCCTTTCTTCTCTGCTTATAGCATTCTACTCCGCAATGCACCTTTTCCCTAACATCATAAACACACCTTCAGATTGTTCTTGGAAAAAGAAACAAGGGGAAAACCCCCAAATTTAACACACACCTCAATGCCCTTCCTCAAAAATACAACAATTCCATAGCAGGTGGAGCCAAAAAAACCCCAAAATTATTTCAGTTTTTTTATTCACTCTGCAATATTCCCCAAACACAAATGCCAAATTGCAGGTGCACACAAAATATTTCTGCTATGACAAGAGCTGTGTATCTTCATAACCAGTGCTTCTCATAATGATGTGTGAAATAAATGCTAACTGAAATAAAATGGACAAAAGCCAAAAAAGTCCCAAGTGGCAGTCACATACAGAAGAGGGACTAAACCATGTGAGAAACAAAATATCACATGGCTAATGGTCCAAAGGGAAACATAATTTCCCTTTATTTCTTAAACCTCTAGGGGTCTAGGAATATTGTTTGCATAGTACAGTAATCCCTCGAATTTCAAGGGGGGGTGGTTCCAGAAAGATGATGCAATAAGCAAAATCCGTGAAGTAGCGGTAAAAATGGTAAATACGGTAAATACAGTAAATACGGTAAAGCTGGTAAAACCAGGCAAAAAAACCCCCACAATATACTGAAGCTGTGAATGGTGAACTACAAATAGTGAGGGATTACTGTAACAGGACTTGAGTTCACAACGGTGAGGGCATATTGTTGGTATCACAATCACCCTAGTGACTCATCACAGTGAAGAAGGGGACACAAAAGGCAAGAACAAAGGATAAAGAGTAGAAATTGGCACACTCTTAAAGAAAGCTGCTATAAAGTTTATAACCACAAACTACCAAAAAAGCATTATTTGACTCAAGAATTTAGAAGACCAAGACTTCTCAGAAGAAACTCGTCTATCCTAGTGTTTATATCTAGGCCTATGTATTTCAAGACCATAACCTTCCCCATAAACCCATTCTTAAAGTCATCAATCTCAGTCATAGCTAGAATGCTTGCGTACACTACCCCTATGAATATGTTCTACATCACTTTAACTCTCAGCCTAAATAGACTCACAAAGAGTTTTACTATACCTTTGCTTGCAAAAATACATCTTCCACTCTGAAACTTGACCCTTTTATTTATTTACAAGGAGCAAAAATAATCCCTATAACATCTGTTTTGTTATTTTAAACCCGACATACTCTTTATAAAGAGTATATCTTGCTAGGAAAGTGAAAGTCTGAATGCAGCACAAACTGCAAAATCTTAAGGAATTAACTATAACAGAAAGGAGAGAAGATGACAGGAGACAGGTCGTAGCATATTTGTGAGCTTAAAACAGGTGCCCTGGTTTCTAATCCATGCTGAAAACAATGCTACTGTACTTTCATTGCTTGCTAGTTGCTTTAGTAACAGAAAAGCAGGTAAGGGTATCCCTACTTAACTGACAGTCACAAGCTCTGGCAAAGCAGAAATGAAAAAGGTTATTCATATAGGGCCTCGGGGCATTTCCTTGGACTAATAACTAATAACATTCTAGCTAAGGCAACGCAGAACATGGAGGAGTTTTTAAACACTGCACTTTTATTCAACCTCTAAGAAACTTGAGTCTAGGGCACCAGTTGCACTTAGTAATTTAAGTCTACACTAGCACATGGAGAAGTGCTGTGCCAGTGCAACCATGAGGACAAGAACACTGAATATCCTAATCACCAGGCCTGTGATCAGAAATCACGAGTACAACGGATGTCAGTCTCCTTTTAAAAATATACTTTAACACAACATTTTGTCACAATGAAGAAAATTTTCACCAGCTATATAAAAAGGAACTATACAAATAACATAACATAATTTTCTGACTGTAATTACCTGTTTTGTCTTAGGATTTGCATTTATGAAAAAGGTTACTTCAACAGTTTGCTGTATTTTCTTCAATCCTCATGATTTCTACACAGAAGAAGGCTTCTACTCCATGGACTTCAAGAGCTAAGGAAATCAGCCTTACTTCCAATTCATGTGACTCTGATGGACCTTCCTCTGTGCTGTGTAAAAAAGGTGAGATCCATCCCATCTAAATTTAGTCAGACAAAAGGTGAGCACCTGATCTCATCTAGACAGGTAGAATGAACTGCCATCTAGAGGTGTCACCACTTCCTTTATCTTCACTTACAATGTGGGTTTATACAACTTGCTGAGACCATACATCTAACTAATAGCTAAAATTAGGCAAGATGATTTCCCATAGCTCACAATATTTATAGAAATACCTTGTTTGGGGATTTTCTGCAGTTATTTCTATATTAATAGTTTTGCATATTTACTCATTTCTGTATTATTAGATTTGTACCTTTACTCACCTCCTACTTTTCAAAGTATCTTATTCATTATATGCTGCAATGGGCTGACAAGAACGTCTGTGAAAAATGTTGCAACACCCTGATTACAGACAAATGATACCTAGTAATGTCCTTATCATTCATCCACTTTGATTCTTTAACCTGGAAGTTTATTCTTAAGCACAAACTACGTGCAAAGTTCACTAACTTACTAACTGTGAAGCAACCACACTTAATTGACAACTCAAATTCTGGACACATATCAAGACTTATGCAGGGGGTTACAGTCTTTCATTCTTGAGAAACTGCCTCGTGATCCTTTTCAGAAAACTTAATGCCAAGACTATCAAGTTAACACTAGCAAGCAAAACGTTTTAAGCAGTCTCTTCTGCAAGAGTCATTTAATAACACCTTTCCAGTGAATCAGCCCAGAATCTTGTTCCTCTTCCTCATGGACATCATTCTAGTAAAATTGCTGATTCAGCCTCCTCGTTAATTAAAGGAACAGCTCAGCTCCGTAAAGACACTATTCCTTACCTCCATTTTGCAAGATTTTCCACAAATTTCCTTAGAATTAAAGCTTCTTGTTATGCTGGGGTTAAGGTGCAGTGGGAAGGGTGTGGGCAAATGGGGAAGGGAGATGACATTTTAAAATGCTTTATAAAACACCAGATGTTGCAGAACCAACAGAGTGGAACAATGTATTTGTAATTATCAAAAGAAGAGAGTTGTTTGTCCGCATTTTTAAAAACTCATGGGATACTTTTAAGTCACTCAGTTGTGGTCTTTCTGTGTGTGAAGAACGTAGCAAACGCCCTTATAGATTTGATATTTAAATGACACGCACAACAAGGGAACAGCTTGATGTGGTTCAGCATTTGCTCTTATTACACTCTGTACTGTTGTGTGGATAATATAAAAACTATGCAAAAGCATTTTGACCTTCTTCATGTATCTTTCTTGTGCATGTTTGAGTTCTATAAAGTTGCCATGGGTCTATTGAAAGGCAATGCTATAAACATACTAGTGTAAAGTTCCAACAACAGATGTGGGAAGCTGACAAGAATGTCCTGCTTCCTAATTTGTGCCTATAGCTTCAGTTTCAAACAAGTTTTTAGCCGGGAGCCTAAGAGCCATGAAGATTTTCTATTCCACAGCTACAATTTTTTATCAATGGGAGATGCAAATATTTTAAGATTTAAGCATCCCTTCCTTCTCATCACTAAAGAAAAGACCACATTCATTTAAAATCAGTCTGTTCTTGCATATTTCAAGAGCTGTTGCAGATATTTTATGCAACCTGACAGATATTTTTGTTTGGAAACAATTCTGTTCACACATTACATCACTTCAATATTGCTCTAGAAATGTTCTGTGGAGACTAGGAGACAGTTAGAAATCCTGAGCTCTGTGTTCACTCAGCCATTAACCAAATGTGCTCCTTAGACAAGTCATATAATTTCTCTGTGCCTTTCCCATCTGTAAAAGAGACCAGTTATAAACACTCAGAGGTGTTGTGAATGCCAAAAATATAGCACAACTCTGAAAAGTGACTATGCAAAAAGGCATCTTCTGACTCAATAAGCCTCTCCCTCGGTGAAATCCACACATGAATTCACATTGCCTATAGACTACACAAGCCCCATTTTGAGCACTTAATGAGAACATTGCTATGCAGTGGGTTTGTGTAACGTGATGGATTTCATTCCCCAGAAGATATTTAGCCACATGTGCCGAATTTTGTGGCAAAAAAAAAAAAAAAAAATTTATTGATTTTTTCTCCTGATAGTCACGCAAAACGTAACTGAGATTTATACAGCTGCAGGTTCCATTCTACTCCACACTCCTCCGATGCAACTATTTACTGTTCATTCATATAGTGTAACAACAGTGAGGCAATCCTATTGAAAGTGTTGGAACTGCCTACTCCCTATCTCAAAGGGGAAGAATCTGAAGGCAGAGGGTTAAAATGAGCCTTGAAGCAAATTGGACTACACAGGTGTAAATAACTAGGTCAACAGAATGCCTATAATTAGTGTGTATACTGGGAAGAACCCAGTCAGCTTTCAGAGAAAAATCTCAGTTTGCAAGAAAAAAACATATTTTTAGTTGCAAGCAACAATAATTTGATCATGGGTTACTGAGGACAACTAACATGGAAGGTTTCAACACCATTTCTGCAGCAGCTCTTCATAAATCTTTAATGCATTAATACTTGAGAAGTACTGTAAAATCCTGAGACCAAAGACAATGTAGAAAGTATTATAATGCCTCTTCTTTGGGTCTGTTTGGGCTTTTTTTGTCATTTACAGGAAAACAAATCTTTGCTTCTTAAGAATTCATCTGCTCCTTATATTCCCATTGTTTGTGTTTATGACATAATCATTTCCACAGCAACTAATTAGGAGAAATCAAGAATTATGGCCTGAGAGGAGGTCTGTAAGGAGCAAATGAAATCATACATGTGTTACATAGAAGATTCAACTCAAAAAATCTCCTATCTAGCTAAAAAAGTGAAATGGGAAAGACACAAAATACTATGAAAGCTAATTTATTTAAAATGAAGAGCAAATTTTCACCTAAGACAAGACTGTGTCTTTTATTCACTGGCCCATTTTCTTCTTTCACATGTAGCGCATGTTCAAGAACTAGGAGTGGCTGGATCAAGTCAAATCAAAAGTTCCATGGCCAACAGAAGGATGTCTGGTTTTACAGAGGACAAATATGCGGAGATACTTTTCCAGACTACTCTCGTGGCAATTTTCAGCCTGGGACTTCCATCTGGAATTTCTTCAATGCAAGAAAATCAATCCTACTGCATGTAACACCCCCATGCAAAAGCATGCATGAGCATTCCTTTGCTGCCTCTCCTGGTGGCTTGGGATAAAGTAAGAGGAAGAAGGTCATTGATGTTCGCTATTAGAGAACATTAGGGACATCTTTTAAAGCTCTTAGAATTATAAGGTCTTATTCCTTGGGATGGTTTTTTAATCTTCAGCTATGACATATTATAGAAAACTGCTAAATATCTAGACCATGAGTGTTTGAGTTCTATTTACATTAAAGCTATTGTTCCCATGGTTGCAATGCAGGTTGAAAGGAGCACTAAGGCAACTACCATAGGCAGCAGTTTGGCTGCATCTAAGGATGTTTGTCTTGACAATTTTGGCCATGCAGTGGCTCACCTACCCTTTCAGCAAAAGCTCAGGGAGGGATAATGAAATATACGCATGCAGTGAAATTAGGACTAAGAAAATTCTGCCCTACCACATCTTTTAAAGCCATTTTGGCTAGTACAGTGGTAAGTGTCCCCACCTGGCGTGTGGGAGACCCGGGTTCGATTCCCACCAGGGAGACAGTGTTAAGAGTTGGACTCGATGATCCTTGTGGGTTCCTTCCAACTCAGAATATTCTGTGATTCTGTGATTCTGTGATTCATTGCAAATCAGTACTTTCCTTCAGAGCTGCTAAGCAGCTCTCGTCACACAAGCCTCCAAGTCACACAGGTATCACATCATATCGTCTCCTATACTGCTTTGTGTTTTAAACAAGCTTCAAGATGCTCACAGATAAGAGGATTGTAAAGATCTATCAAATAAAAGTTCTTTCTCAAAGAGACAACTTGAATAGCTAGCAAGGAGGTATTAAATAAGCAGGCAATAAACCACCTGCTTAAGGATAAACAGTTTGCAACACACTCTACCTTCTTCCCTCTGTCACCAGAACTCTCCTTTGAGACAGAGGCCATGGGGAAGGAAACAAAGCATAATAATAATAGTAAGAAGAAGAAGAAGAAGAAGAAGAAGAAGAAGAAGAAGAAGAAGAAGAAGAAGAAGAAGAAGAAGAAGAAGCATAAAATAAAGCATAAAAACTGGCCTCCACATTATGGTAACTCAACAAAAGGTCACAATAAAATGGAGAGATGCTCCTTGCCTACATTTATTATGTAGTGTTAGGCCCTACAAATGAGAAGGGTGAACATCACTGAGAGAGATAAAACTTCATCGTACAGACTCTATTTCTGAGGTTAAAGGTAGGTTTTATTAAAGTGAATTCAAAGTCTTGCTTACTTACTATAAACACTTCAAGGATACACTGTGTCAAACAGCTCCTTATGTTAAATACTACATATGACACTGATGTTTTCCATAGTTTATCATTGATAGAACTTGAAGTGTAATAGGAGTGAGTTTTAACTTTCTGGGCAGACAGAGTCATTTTGATAATGGTGGCCACCAGAGACAGGAAGAAGTCTAAACATTCTTGATCTTTGGGGTTAGAGGGAATTCAGATGAATGTGAAGGGACCACACATGCTCTCTTGGGAGAAGGGTGCTGGCAGCCGTGTGTAAAATGCAGTCCTTTTTTGGCACATGTACAAAGGAACAGGAGAATCAGTTCTAAGAAAGTCACACTTCTGGGCAGATGCAAGTCATCACAACTGTGCATACCATATGTGGGGAATGGTAAGGAAGAGACTGAATAGAAAAAGCAAGAGAAGGAAAGTGACAGAGCCCTGGAAAGTGGGCTCCTCCTGAAGCAGCGACAGCCTTTAAAAACCACTTACCAGGCCAAGTCAGCTCAGGAAACTTTCCCGGCTGCCGGCAGAACTCTCTGGCAGATGAAACAAAGAAACAAAAATTAACAAAAGGACACAAACAATAAAAGGACAGGATTCAGTGTAGAGTCTAGTGAAATTCAGCCTTTTCTATGTCAGCCTGCTCTTGTTAACCTAACTTGAACTCCCCACATGACTACTTGTGTCAGGAAATGGAGAGATTACAAGCAAAGAGCCACTGCTGCACACGAGGTAAGCACTTTTCCACTCTGCAGCAATACTTCACAGGATTGGAAATGGGAGCCCAGTTCTAAAAAGTGCATCAAAGCATTTAACATTCAAATGCAGCTCTAGCACTCTGAAAGTTGTCCGCTGAACAATTTGCAGGTGGAGTGGTTTATTATGCTACCAAAAAAGACAGGGTTATATGTAGGAAATTACTGTTGTAATGTGCCAAATCCTCAAGTATAATAAAAAGGCTTGGATTCACCCATCTGGGCTACAGCAAGTCTTTGCCAAGATGTATCTACTGATATCATTCAACATCATAGAGAAGAAACGCCCATCTCTGACTGACTTAGCCTTCCTAGCAAAAGTAGATCCAGCTAATCTATGAAATAAAATTCTTTTTACTGGGGAAATTGGTATGATCTCTACATACCAATAGTGTACTTAAAGTGATTAAAAAAGATCCTGAATGTGACTAAGGTTTCCATTTCACCCCTCTATGATATACTGGCAGGATGCAATCCTTCTCACAGTGAAATCAATACTATCTTTGTCTCTGATTGTCAAAGAAAAATACTGTACTTAGTTTAGTGTACTTTCATCTAGAAAATAATAACTGCATCTTGCATCACAGATTACCTCAAAGTTAACAGTCCTTGGGGGAAAAAAAAAAAAGAAACACAATCAAATAATAAAAATATCCATTTGGAAAGGATTGTTAATGATCAAATGACAGGTTAACAATGATTTAAAAACAGCTGAAGTCTTCAAAACTTTCAACACAGTATCCTGGCAAAACAAAGCATCATTAAACACACCTTAAAAAACCCCCAAAACACCAAAAAAACAAAAAAAAACCCTCTCAAACAACAGTACTGGGCATTTATCCTCAGAGAAATTAATTACAGGTGACCTCTACAGATTGAAAATAGGATTGCATCAAAAAAAAGTTCACTTTAAAGTAGTGGATGGTGCGAGCTGAAAGGGTGCTTTCCCTAACATTTTGAAGTGCTACGGGTTCAGGGTTAAAGGAATTATGCAACTAGGTATTCCCTGTCACATTCTATAATCTGCAATTCTGACAAGGATGTGAAAAGAAAAAGCTTTGGAAATGATACTTTCATATGATGAAAAAACCTTGGAGAACTGTGAACAAATGGGTGTGAGAAATGTGGTGGGTGATACAGATAAGGAGATAAAGAGAAACCTTTACAATAAACATGGCCACATACTTAAGCCATCAGCAATAACCCATGTTTGTCACAGTGTAGATTAGCATCAGATAAAATAATATTAGAGTTTGAGGTTCACACTTAAGACCTGCTCTAGGTGTTTCTGCGAAGTTTTCAAACATAGAGGAAGCAAAGCATAGAGTTATTTTCCTGGACTGCATTTGACAAACCAAATACCTATGTATTCAAAGATTGAGCAAATCAATAATAATTTAAAAAATCTAAAAGCATCTTCAGTCCTCATATTCCCTTCCAAAACTTGAATTCCTGTGCATGCCCAGTTGGCTTGCACAACTCCTATTTATTGAAGTCAGAAACTCTCCTTTACTTTGTATTCAGTATTTTTGTTCCACCACAAAAAATATAGGAAATGCTGCCCAACTTTTCTATAGTTCCAGAAGTGTATTATAATAATTCGTATCACATTCAAAGACCTCCATACAAAACTGAGAAGGATGGTTAGGGTCCTCTAAACCCCTGAGAGAACTCTGTCAACTTCCCAACACTGCTCTTTAAGGGATCAATGCTTTCCCCGAGGAAACATTCTCATTTGATGGACCTCAAAAATGGCTATGGAGTCTAGCAGAGACTCAATCATGTCATACATCACAGTACACTTAAAAAACTCAAATAACCCTGCTTCAACAAGGTATTATTTTGGAAATAAATACAAGGTATGAGGGGAGAATCTTGAGCCACCAAGTTCAGATGGCTTCAGGTAGTGATTCAGCACTGTAAAGGTCAAATGAGCTTATTGAAGAAAACCTGAGCACCAGGATATCCAGTCAAGCATTTGAATAATTAAATATGACCCAAATACAATTCTAAGTTAACTGCAATTAAATTACATTCCCTAGGAGTGACATACCATATGACACCATTCTCATTCTCCAAAAGAGTGATTGTAACAAAACGATTCACCTTTTTCTTCCAGCACTATATAATGGTGGTACAGAATGGGTTTAACATATACTCATAAAATTATCATATGTGCCTTACTCAAAAAAAAAAAAAAGCTTATAAAAGTATTATATTACAATGAATCCCCAGAACATGTGGGGGGACGGGTCCAGGCAGGCAACACGAGTCATGAAATCCATTAAGATACCAAACTCATGAATATTCAATTAGGCCCTGCCTTTAGCCACACCCCCTCAACTACTGAGCTCTAGGGAGCAGTCCTGGGAGCGCGGTGTGCCTTGTAATGTCTCATTAAAGCAAAGGAAATGGGCTTTGCTGCTTCACGGCCATGGAATCCCAGCTCCCAGACTGGAGCTGCATTCCCAAGTACAGAAACTCCGAGGCAGCTGGTGGTGCCAGAAGCCTTCAAGCCAGTGATTGTCCCCGCACTGGAGCCGAGCAGGTGTGGAGCCTCCTGCCACTGTCCATTCCCTCCAATATCTATGCTGGGCTTATCAGGGTTTCTGGCTGGTGGTGTGTGTCTCTTGTGTTCAAACATGGGGGATGCGTCACACTGCACTGCACCAACAAACCCAGGGTAGCTGGCCCCGGGCCACCATCCTGGGTCACTCCAGCACACGACTTGGGGAGAGGCATTGGTAATGGGGTCAGTGCTGTGTGCAGTAGTGATGTGGGTACCTTGGTGCTCCACGATGGGAACTACAGCTGCACGGGTTTGGACAGTTGCCGCTGTCAAATGGGCTGTGTTGCACCCAGCCAGTGCTTGGGAGAGGACTGACACAAGCAAGGCTGTGACACACCTGTCAGTTCAGAGCACACAGTCACTGCTGCTTTGTTTGGGGTAGGTGTTTTGTTTAGGTTATATTTTTCCAGGAATGCAACAGGCTCAAGCAGTGACTTTTAACCTCTTTTGATTTCACTTCTGAAGTTTCAGCAGTGCGGGCAGGCAGAGCTGAGCCGGGGTGCAGAGCTAGGGCAGCTGCAGAGGTTCAGTGCCCAGTTCACACCCTAGCAACAGGACACTCAACCATGTTGGCAGATGTGAGTACTATAGTCGCCTTCATGATGCACGCTCAAACAGTGCTGGTTACCCCCATGGCAGTGCTGGCAGCTCTGACTTCCCTTTACCCTACTACAGCATTCAGTTTCCCCCGAAGTGGACACTGTCAGCAGCTGCACCACTTGCCCCTGCTGTGATGTCGAGTGAGGCTGTTGTTCTGCCAGCCTTGAAAGGGAGGGCAGAAGGGGAAACGGCTTGGCACAAGGAGGTGTTTCCCCTTATGACCAACCCCCTGGAATGGGAGCAGACCAGCAGTGTGGTAGTATAAAGGCTTTCAGGATGGAAGTAGTCTCCGTCCATCATGTCGCAGGCTTTGTTAGTCCCCCAGTCAACTCAACTGGATAAACAGGCAGCGGGGATGCTGTGGCCGTGGTGGAGATGGAGTGGGCAGCCCGTCTCAGGCATCGTGGCCATGGCTGGGTGAGCCTGTGGCAGCACCATGACCTACCTGGGTGCCGGCGCCTGTCCACCTGTCACTGGTCGTCACCATCACAGGGAGTACACATCACAGGCCTCAAGCTACGCCAGGGGAGGTTCAATCTTAACATTAGGAAGCGGTTTTTCACAGAGAGAGTAATCGCATATTGGAATGGGCTGCCCAGAGAGGTGGTGGAGTCACCATCCCTGGAGGTGTTTAAGAGAAGACTGGACAAGGAGCTTAGTGACATGGTCTAGCAGGGCGGTGTAGGGCTGGATGACGTTGGGCCCCTTCCGGCTCGGAGTGGCCTGCTAGACTGTGAGGGATCCAGTTTGGTGTTATGCTCTGCGATGTGCTCTCGGTCTCCTTNGTGGGCAGCCCGTCTCAGGCATCGTGGCCATGGCTGGGTGAGCCTGTGGCAGCACCATGACCTACCTGGGTGCCGGCGCCTGTCCACCTGTCACTGGTCGTCACCATCACAGGGAGTCACCACAGAGAAGCGGATGTGCTGCCAGGGAGAACAGGGGCTTCTGGCTCTCAGCTCCTACTGTCCCCTGCCGCCATCTCACTAATTAGAGTGCCAGACAAGAAGCAGCAGCAAGGGGGTGCAGCAGAGCTGCTCCCCGCATGGGGCGAGGTGTTTTTGGGGGGCGGTTCTGGTTAATTTCCTTCCCCTCCCCCATCGCCCAGGATGTTTTGGCTTGTGGTAGTGGACCCTCCATAGGCCAAAAGTTGCGCACAGCCAGGCCAACACTACAGCCCCTGGGCGGGCCAAAGGAAGCTGACCATTGCCACTTCTCCCTGGCTCACCACTGCCTTCTGCTGTCCCTGGCAGGCAGTGGCTGGGGTCCGCCTCCCTGCCTGCAGCCAGGGCTGTCTGCAGGAGCGCAGGTCAGTGGTGGCTGAGCAGGGCAAAAGAGCTGGTCGAAAGAGCTGGTGGCTCCCCGTGACCTGCTCCTGTTGCCGCTCCTCACAGAGGCGTGATGTAGGGCGGGATGGGCAGGAGAAGACAGCAGCAACACCACAGGACCGAGGCATCCCAAGTCGGGAGTGCCCACAGCCCCACTCCTTCCCTGCACCTGCTGCCCCTGCCCACAGCGCTCTCTGCTTCTCTCTCCTACCCTCTCTCCACACCTCCTCAGCCCCTCTTGCCTGTCCCACACATTCTAGAATAGAGCCCCCCCTCTTTTGAGTCTGACTCTCTTTTGATTTCTCTTTAATAAATTTTCATTATTTGTTCGTGGTGGGGGCAGTCGTGCGGAGCCGCAGTGCAGAGCCAGTGGCTCCGCTCCCCCCTACCTGGAGTGCTTTGGGGATTAAACCTCCCGTCCCCTGCTACCCATGGGCCCACAGATGCAGCAGCTACCATTCTCTGCCAACTTTCGGACATTAGATGTGTCGGTTGCTGTTCCTGATTGCCTAACCCTAACCCCCTCTCCCCGCTTGCCACACCGCCACTGAACCGCCATGCTTGGAAGCACTGGTATGGCCCCTCTGCCTCCATGCTGCCCACCCAGCAGTGCTCCTGGCTCCATGGTGATGGTGGTGGTTCCCCTTGCCCTTAAACAGTGAAAACAGAGGACATATGGTAACTCCGGTGGGCGGAGGTGGTGGGCATGGCCAATTTACATATTCACGAGGTCTTCACATATTTATGTGTTGAGTGAGATCTTGGTATCTGCGCACGCAGATGGACCCACAACTTGTTGAAAAATAATCTGCAATTAATTGAAACAGATTTGCAGACCACGAATATATGGGGGTTTACTGTATAATGTTCAATATTTTTAGAAGTTTTACAACGCCCCCCTACCTCCAGGCCTGGTGGTACACTGACTGAAAGCCAGTTGCTAGTTCTGTATAAGGGAGGATAAACTCTCTGTTGCCAGATATTTCCTTAATTCCTCATAATTTTACTTTTTCTGGAAGAGATTTCAAATCTGACCACAATAGTTAAGGAAAAAATTTGCACTCCAGGATAAAATATACAAATCAGAAAATATATACAACTACCAAAACCAGCCTTGTTACTACTCGATGAGAGGTATTTGTTTTCCCCTCTGACATTCCAGTAATTTAAAACTAGTGTGCAAGGTAGAAAATAATTTTTCAATTTCAGGAAACATCATTACTAGCTGCCAAAAGTCTATCCATGTAATAAGAACTATTTGCTAAAGCTGAACACCTGCAGTTTTATAGAAGGCCTCAGAGGACAGCTGTAAGTATTCCAGTCTACTGATACAGCAGCCAATCAAAACCTGAATGTTTTGTCCCAAAAAACACCACATTTTTCTAACTAAGGATCTATGTATATGTACATATACAGACATTTGACTTAGACAGGTAGACAGATAGACACACAGACAGAGAGATAGACAGACAAACAGATTGATCATGTATGTAAAAGACAAGTCTAGTGAAGGATGTCTTAGTCTAGTCCTGAAAGCACAGTTTCCTGCTCCCAAAATGCTCTTGGAAAAAGTCCAGACTGCTGGAAATTTGTATTGTAGCAAACTGTCACACAAATATGTGTGCATTAGTTGCCTTCCCAAATACAAGCCAATTGATTGAATAGTTCATTAAAAAAGATCAGTACAAAACAAAAATCTTCCTCATAATATGCATAAACAACACATCCAACCCACTATCTCGGCTGGCTTCCACAGTCACCGTCATTTCAGGTATGCAAAAGATGTTCTTTTTCTTATTTGTTATGTGACTTCATTAGCACTGTTTTACTCTTGTTGTTTAGTTACACCGTTAGTTATTTAGTTATAGGCTGTTACTATAAAGGTTATGTTTCTTCAGGGGTAGTCTACTAACAAAATATTTAATTTCATATATTTAAAAGTTTATGCACACTTTATGAACTACCAAACTGCTCTTAAGTGATTTTACAGGTATGAGGTGAATATGACAGAGCATAATCAGAGTTTAAATATGGAGAAGTGGCAAGAAGCAGGATCGAGAAATATTTCTCACTACTCTTCTGCCATCCTCTTTGGCTGGTGCAGGTTCTGCCTTGTATCTCAGAGTGTTTTAACCTTTGCAAAAGAACTGTTCTGTATATAACATGGAACATTCGTCTTGAGTAACCAACTTGCAAATTACCAATATTTTCAGAAATGTTACAACAGAGATAAAGAAAACACTTATTTCCCCTGAAACTTTGTCTTACTCTTTGTAGATGAGTTGAAACACCAGATGCTGCTTAACCTGGGGCTCTGCTTCTCAGCTCCTTCACAGAGGCCATGAACACAGGCACGTGAAGTACACAACTTTTTATCCCCTTTCCACTAAGCAAAGAAAACAAATTCTCTTTGAAAACATGTTTCTGAGCACACATAGTTTTGCCAGCTGCCAACATGGCGTCATGTCACACAAAATGCATACCGCATGAATTTCAGAGAAATTGATATTTAGCCTCTAGTAATCCACTGAGTAGAATCTCCTGCGAAGGGAAGGGTCTGGAAGGCACATAAGTGCACACATACAAGAGTTTAAGATGGAAATAAATAAATAAAACCCAAAGTATGAAACACTCAATTATTTCAATAGGTGTTTACAAAGCCAGAGCTCACATTCATTCCTGAATTAAAACCAGAAATTCTTTCCAACATACATCTACTTAAACAAGACCAGCTCTTATCTCAACACAACAAGAATGCACCTTCCCCCAAACTTAAAGGCTAAAATGAATGCTGTTAACTACCCTGAGAAAAATTCAAGTGTATTCCCTTGTTGGCTGGGAAGTTAAAATTCAGCCATTGTATGATCTCAAGCAACTCTCCGTGGGGTCACTACATGGGAATGTAGAAACAGTTTCAATGAAAGTTGCAGTAATTGCATACTCTGACAGAACCTCCACATATGCTGAGAATTGTCTCCCTCTCAGCCGTAAGCACAACCAAGTAAGAGCAGATTGATTACTCTTCAGAAGAGCCACTGTAAAACTGATTTGAACCACAAGCTTACCTTCATATCAGAAAGACTGGCTAACCTTTCCCACAAAAAATATGCCAAATAAACTAACCTGCTTTCTCAAGTCACATTCAATCTGTATAGGAAAGGAAAGTCTAAAAGCAATTGAGAAACTTGAGAAAATACTCACTGGTACTTATTCTTAATTCACCAGGTCAAACCCTGCATACTCATCTGTAATATTAACTGATATAAAATCACACAACCTAAATTTCAGAATAACTGTTTTGTGTGAAATCCTTAGTTCTACCAAAGTCAGTCACGATTGTTTTGCTTTGGGGTGGATTTGACTTTGTCTTTTTTAACTCTATGTTTCCAGTGAGGTCTATTTGCTACATGAAAATTGTTCCTCCCTCTTCATTCTGATGGAATGTAAGGCATATCTCTTGTTCTAAACTCCAATATATGTATTTTATTAGGTCTAAGAAAGATCCACAGAATTTAATGGAAACCATGTCTATACTAAAGAGATATGTTGTTTGCAGTGCCAATAAATATTCATATTACCTAATTTATCAGTCATATCAGAACCTCTCTGGGCACTATAGAAACAGAAAATTTATAACAATCAAAGAAATTAATATGGTCATTGCAGGATATTTTGTCCACTTTTCTATTTCAGGCAAGGAAATCTATACTAATACCACACAGGGAAAAAACAAAACCCAAAACAAACAAAAAAGCCCCCAAAACCAAATAAAAAACCAAACAAAAACCCCAAATTAAAAAAAAAACAAAACAAAACAAAACCACAAGAACCCCCAAACAATTTCCCACAACAACTCATTGTAATTATAAATTGTAAATATTTATAGTTCATAAGCAATCATAGATTCTGCTATGGGTGACCATTTATTTTCTCCTTCAAAAGTAACAAGCTATTTCTCGGGTTCAGGTTCAGTAAGTGTTCAGTATAATATTATTACGAACAGAGTTAGGAAGAAAGCCCTTTAGACCGTACATATGCAAAAGTTAATTGATACAGAGGCACTTGTGTTTAAAGGATTAACTACAACAAAATATTTTTAATTTTATTACAGAATTTTTAAAACCTAACATTAATGAAAGATTTCATTTCATAATTTGATCACAACAAAAGCCTCAGAGTTGACATCCCCACAGAAATCTTAACTCTATCTCATTGTGTATATTCATTTCAACTAGGTCTTTCTTTCTATGACTTCATAGCATACGTGAAACGAAGGAAAGTGCTAGCAGAAAAACCTAAAATTCATATAAATCAGTAGTATGCTGTTAAGTTCCATTATTGCAGCAGTAGCAGTTGAGTGCAGACAGCATTCTGAATTAACAAAAATATAGATGTTGACTAGTCCATGCATTTATTGAATGTTATTGCCTGTAAGTGGACATTTCTACCAACATTTCTGGTGGCTCGTCTTTCATATTAGGATGGGTGCTTTACCCAAGCCTGGATGCAAGAAACCTAGAATCTAAAATGGTCTTACTTCATCCAAAGCTTGCTCCTGGAGGAGTACCATTTGTGTTCCAGGACAAAACTAATAACCTGCCAAACCCAGTCTGGCTCCATGCATACATAGTCCAAATATTTTTGCAGTATTTCCCTAGAACCGGAGCACAAAGAAATTCAGTACAACTACTCTCCTGTGCTTCTACAATCCTTCAGGACAGGTTTATCTCAGCCTATGAGCTCTAGTTCTCCTGTATATTGACCTGCCCTGGATTCATTTCCCCGTGCTCTGCATTTCATGTTAGATTGGATGCAGGGCCCATATATGACCATTACAGAGCTGATATGTACATCCAAATAAGAATATTTGCTGCGTTGAAGGTAAATGTATTACAGAGCTGCCCTTGGGATTTTTTCAGGAATTGGCCCAAGCCCAAGAAATCCAGTGCTGTGCTGCAGCTCATAAGTCATCATTTTGCATTAAACATCAGACCTGAATGGGGTCTGTGTATTTTTTGCCCAAATGGCCTGTGCTGGAAGACACTGCACGGTCTCCACATTGTACCTCTCATGCTACATGACAACAATTGGTACTTTCTGAAATTTGAGTGCAACTGCCTCTACACCTGTATTTAGGCAAACATTTTTATATGGTGCTGAAAGAAGGCCTAAGTACCAAGAACTCTAGTTTAAAAACACAGTAGATAAAAACACTGAAAAGCATATATAAGGGAAATGCCTGTTAGCTACAGAATACGCGGTTTTCACAACTCAAAACTTAAAATACATATGATCTCATAGCACCTCATGTAGGAAATCATGCACAGGTCATAGGCAAGCAGAAATAAAATGCAGCAAACCTAACCACCAAGGAAGGAAGGGAATATAAGTGCCTCTACATTTCTCTGGGCTAGCAATGGCTGGAAGTGATTTGGGGTCTGAGGGTAACTAAGAGGAATCTCAGCCTTTTCATGTCTGCAAGGACTGCTGCTCTTCAGAGTGGAAAAGTCTGAGAATTAATGAATACCAGCACAGCTCTGGCCATAAGGCAGGAGATGCATACCCCAAGGTATACTCTGGCTGTTATTAAGAAACATATATCACCTTAAGATTTGGAGGTCCTTTTACTGGAATGATTTTACTGATACTGGTGTATCAAAAGTCTCTGCATATGCCTACAACCTCAATGTTTCTTGTGAGAAAGTAAAAATGTCCATAAAATCCAATCTTTTCAACTGGGAAACAGGACTTAACCAATAACACACTTTCTACCTGTGGGAATTTAGAGAGTGAAAATTGTGATGCCACTCTGCACAGTGCTCTCTAGAGTCTTCAGTTTTGAGCCCCTGCTTTGCAAACTGAAGGAGCAAGTAATTTCTTACAGGGCAAAACTACGAGTAGGAGCATCCAGTCATGAACGCTTTGTCATGAGACAAATAGATTTTAAAATCAAAATATGCAGGTGGTGTACCATGAAACAAATCACACAACGAGATGAACGTGAAAAATATGCTAATTGCAATTTTAGTCCCCAAGGAAGAGTATCGTATTTTTCTTCTAAGTACAGATTTCCCCTCAGCAATGGTGGACGTTCACTGAACAGATGGAAATTTTACGTAGTCCAAAATCATTGCAATGTTGCCATTTCAATTCTCTTTCAAAACATGATACAGTTTACACAGGACACAGAGGCCACATAGAAATGCTTTCACTCACCTCTGCCATTCAACATAGTTTATTGCCTTGCTCAGATGGAAGAACAATTGTTATTTATAAGTACTGTTAAATGGATTGGTTATCATCAGTACTACAGGGAGGTAAACTTAATTGCCACAAGGTGCTTGCAACGGGCCACAACACAGTGGTTTAGGTAGCCATTGCCCAGAATTTTGTTTTAGCTACTGTGTTCTGCTTCTGAAACAATCTGAAGATTACAGAAAAAATCGGTTAGCAAAAGGCTTAGGATTAGGGTAAACAGAGAATACGATCTGATCTAATCTAAGACTACTGAAAGCAGCTGAAAGATTCCTTCAGATTTTAATGGCATTAACAAAGTTGTGATGTTGTATAATAAAAAAAATTGCTATACTGTTTATCATGTTATTGAAGACATATTGCTCTTTTTTTCTGATATCTAAAGAAATTTAGCTATCTCTGCATTCCATGACAGCAACAGCATAAAAAAACACTTGATCAGGCTATTCTTACTCAAGAAAGCAAGTCTAGATGTGGAAGATGATATGAGAAATGGAAGGTAAAAAATTGAATAAAAGCACTAAATGTCCATGTAGTTAAAACATAAATACGTCACATATAAAATACCTATGTATGACCTGCTTTCTAATTATTTCAGAATTTTATTGAAACCTGAAAAGAGGCATTTCCTGAAAGTATTATAAGAATTTAAAGAAAAAAGTGTGGATCATAAGAATGTGACAAATTTCTCTATCTATTCCAGTTATCAAAATGTTTCGGATTTTTTTAAATTATCAAATGCTGTACTGATATCCACATAATACCCTGGAAACAAGAACCAAATAACATCTATAGGTGAAGCATCCAACATGCAGAATAGATCCTCCTAATGATTCAAGATAATCGTAATGTTTACCAACACAGATAACTATTTCAAGGTGAAAGGAAAAGAATTGTGTTTGTTCTGTTTCTTTCAAATGCCAAAATAAAGATAATTTTAAAATGGTTTGTTTCCTCTTCCATATGGTAGGAAGTTACCAAAGACTACATGGGCACTGGCTGTGTAAACACAAGCAATTTTAAAGCTGTGTAAATATATCAACACAGAAATTATGGCATGTATAAATCTCACCAGAATCTAATTGCTAACAATTACATATAAAAGGATGTTTTACATTTGTGATAAAGTCAAGCATAATAAAAAGTTCCTAATAATCTTCCTTAGCTGCATATAAATGGGTTTTTTTGTAAAACTAGAAAGTTGGTGAGGCACCTAACATACCTATAGCACAGAAAATGTAAGCCTTTATTCAGTGCTTCTTTACAGAATAAGTACAACTGAATGATGGTCTCAGGCTGGCCAGAGGAAAGAAACAAAAAACCAGTTAAATCCGTTTCTTTGAATTCTGTGAAAACTACCAAAATGAGACATGAAAAACTTGTGAAAGTTCAGGAAAATTATGGGAAATTATGGACTTTTCAGATGTCTGCAGGATATTGGAACTCATACCACTGAAACTAACACTGGACAATGAAGCCCTTTGTTTTATCTTTCCATTCCAATAAAAAATGTTTAGAATTGGTTTCTAAAATGCTAAATATGTAATATCCAGCAGAATACTTACAGTTCATATAAGACTGTTTTTACCTGGTATCTTTTGTCACATTCATTCCCTATTCCTATATGTTACTGTCCTGTAAAAAATAGTGCAACATACA
>WEKX01011986.1:0-33072 GCA_013390025.1 Pitta sordida
TTTTATTATTATTATTATCATTATTATAGAGCTTTCATTCAGATCAGATCTATTCTGTTTCAGATCAAAGAAATAAGAAAAGATTAGGAAATTTAAAGAGAACTATTAAGTAACAGTGAATTCTTTTCAAATCTAGAGACCCATACGCATCAATAACATTCATAATCACAGTTTTCCACTACAGAAATTTTTATTTTCCCTGCTCTGGCTCAGATGCCTTTTAAACAATATTGGTAGCATAGTGCCCCATATGGACCCATCTGCACAAGAGCTGAGGGCCTTAGTCTTCATTTAATGGTCTTAGTAAGTTTTCCAGTGGGGATGAATGTGGCCCAAACAACCAATTCAAAGCAATGCTGCAAATGAGTGAACTGAGTGACAACAGTTCTTCATCACATGTAATGTTAGCATTGAAGTTTTTAGGCAAGTTTCTTTTTAATACAAAGCACAAAATTAACAAGGCATTGTCAATCCGTCTCTAAAAGTTAATGTTTCATATGTTTATAACTGAAATAGTTTCCAATAAATAAATTATAACTGAAAGTCAACTAGGATAACATACTCTGGGATAACACTCTCTTCTTTCAGATCTATCCCATTCTATTCCACTCATCCTACGGCAGCACAGAATGACTAGGAAGAACAAATCATCTCACATTGATACAGCTGCCATTCAGGTTCAAGCTCTTCACACTTCCTTGGGCAGTGATCTCTCAAGGAATGACATCTTAAGACCATAAAACAAGTCTGGTACTTCATAACTGCTTAGTATAAATGCCCAGCACACTACCTACATGTAATCCACACTACACCAATGTATGGCACATCATAAAGCTGAACCATGGTTGTAAACAGATGGAAGCAAAGCAGCACAAACATGTTTTCCTGAGAGTGGTATCAAGCATAAAATCACCTTTTACATTTGGTACATGGGGAACAAAAGCCATTACTTTCATGGTAAATCTTCTTTGCCAGATGCCATTCTAATGAATGTGACTGTGTAGTAAACAGCTTAAGCATTTCCCAGGGTACGACACTCTGGGGATGGCAGGTATGGGTAAACGCTATTTAGATTCTATTAAGATTTCTTGCCCATGATTTTCTCCCTTAGGTATCAAGGTGGTGGTGTGTAACAAGTAGTGATTTTCTCAAGAAACCTAAATGGATCTACAAATTTTAAAACCACTTCTAGATGCTCTAACATAGACATAGGCTCTGACAATCCAGCTCTAAGAATGTGGTAGAGGCAGATCTGTTTGCTTGGATTTTTATTTTTTCATTCATCAAAACCAACATAATTTCTTAACACCACCTAAACTAACCCAACCACTGCTGTAGTGATCAAGAATTTCTTCCACTGGGACAGTGTAAAAAAAAACCAAACAAACCCACAAACTTTATTATATCATCAGCTTATCATTATCAAGGCGATTCACAGATGTAGAGACTTAGAAATATGATACTTGGTAGTTTGAAAAATCTGTATGCCACTGAACAAAATTTATCTGTTCTAATTATCTAAATTTTTCTGTTCTAACATTAGCCATCATCCAGTATGATTAAAAAAATAAACAAAAAAAACCCCATAAAAATCTTCATCAGAAGGAGATAGAATATTTTCCTGGGAGACTTTGACTCTACAGAAGGAACCAGAGTTAAGGGCTTGGAAAACTTGAGCTTCACTCTTTCCTAATTTTCATCATATAAATGTGGAAAGACCCCTAAAGACTGGGCTTGTAGATCAATTATTAGTATTTTAATGAACTCTCCAAATGATGAGTTCTTGTTCTGAAGAGTCAGCATACAATTTTTAGGACTGCACATGACTCTATAGAACTTACAATACAAACATTTTTTTATTATCTTCTTCCCTAATGAACAGCAACTAACAAATATGAAGTTCAGCAAGTATGTTTGAGACGGTAAAAATCAGGCTTCAGAGAATGCTGTTTATAAAAGATCTTGATTTCACTCCTAGTTAACCATTTGATATTGTTAATAAAGCACTGGAACCCATGAGTCACATTTTTAATCAACTATACACAAATATTTTGCCCAAGTAACCTCCCACTACTTAAGCATAACTTAGTTTATTATTCAGTCATCATCTTCTGGGTTTTAGCTCATATTAGATTTTGCTTCAAGCACATCCATATAGAGGTGAAACAAAAATACCTGAGATTTCTTCATTTCTTACTCTGTTTTTCCACTACCTGTGCTTTCCACTGTATTTCCACTTTAAAGCATATATAGGTATCATTTTGGTCAAGCAACAAAATTAGATTTTGTGCTATTTTAGGCCATAGTCTTAACATTCCAGCTTTTGCTCAGGTTTCAAGCTAAATCCTGTGGATAAGACTGAGAAGGTCAATCCTGAGTTATGAGTTATGTGGTAAGAATCCTGTAACACCTATTGGAAATATGCCTGGTCTATTAACCTAATAAAACTGTGGTTAAAACCATCCTTTTGTCTGTCTTCAATTACCTGCATGTCCAGTTCAGTGTTCTCTTGTCAATGTCCTGTTGTTGTATTTCTCACTCTCTAATATCTTGTGGGTTTAGTTTCATCCTACATTTGTCTCCACATACATTTTTTTCCTTCTTCTATATGCATCTCTGCCTCTCCTTTAGACTCTGCCTTCAGCAGCAAAACCATTTCTCAACAATACTGTGGTGCTTTTGAATGGTTAGATGTCACTGTGATGATATGAATCGAAGTTACCTGTGGGCCAGAGTTTTTCCAGATTAAAAAATGTAAAGAATATATATACAAAAGTGTATTTCATATGACAACAAGGATACTCAGCCAAGATTTGAAGGCAGTAACTAGAGTACATGCAAGTAAGGAAGAGGCTAGCCTAAGCTACTGTGGTGTATAGAATCACTGAATATACTCCAACAGAGAATATTAATAGATTCATCCAGAATGCAGTGTCACAGTTAATGAATTTCTGATCTATATGAATAGTATGAAGAATATGCCCACAGACAGATATCTAGATGTAGATGATTTTAAGAAATGGCAATAAGGGAACATTGTCTAATTGTGTATTCCAGTCTTTAAGCGCTTCCTTGACAGATCCTGACACACAGTGGCCAGGAGCAACCAGAAAGGGAAATAGTCATTATAGGATGCATCTACTGCATTCCCCATTTGACTGGCTCTCAGAGCTGGCTCTTATTTAAGAATCTCCCCTCTGTAGAAATGTTTCAAAGTTTCCATGAATGACACATCCTGAACTCTTTTCATCTCTTGTGATAGGTTCAAGTTCAGCAAAGGTCAATACAATGCTTTTCAGATACATCCAAGCCTCGACCAGAGTATCACCCCAACACCACACTGAAAAATGATCTTGACTAGTTTTGTGGAAAAGGAAGATTATAAAATGATTGTTGGAGCCCTTTAGATAATATGTATCACTGGACTCCTGTGTTTTCATGCCTTGTGAGCCATCCTCACCACGAAGGTTGTGGCCAGCTAATAGAGCCAGCCAAATCTTCATAAAAAAATCAGGTTATTTGCAAACTAGATTTTGTTGTTAAGCCGTGAAACCACATTTGAAAGGATATTGCTAGTCATACCTTTCTGGAGAGAGAATTCCTACTAGCCATCTTGCCAAATCCAATATAGTTTCACAGTATTCACATTATAGATAAGGCTGGAAAGGACCTTGAGGATCATCTAGTCCAATCTATAATCCAACTAACCTAGCATCTACATCTAGATCATATTGCTCAACACCTCATGCAGCCTCCCCTTGAACACCTCCAGGGACGGAGACTCAACCACCTCTGTGGGCAACCCGTTCCAAATACAGATCACCCTTTCAGTGAAAAACCTTTCCCTAATATCAAGTCTAAACTTTCCCTGCTGAAGCTTAAGACTATGACCTCTCGTTCTGTCTCCAGTGGCCAGGGAGAAAAGACCAACCCCCGCTTGACTACAACCCCCTTTTAGATAGTTATACACAGCAATAAGGTCACCCCTGAGCCTTCTCTTTTCTAGGCTAAACAGACCCAGCTCCTTCAGCATCTCCTCATAGGGCTTAACTTCAAGCCCCTTTACCATTCTAGTTACCTTTCTCTGAACTTGTTCCAGCCCCTCAACACCCTTCCTGAACTGAGGGGCCCAGAACTGAATACAGTACTCAAAGTGCGGTCTAACCAGCGCCGAGTACAGTGCAAGGATAACCTCTCTTGACCTACTGGCCACACCATTCTTGATGCAGGCCAGGATGCCATTGACCCTCTTGGCTGCCTGGGCACACTGCTGGCTCATGTTGAGTTTGCTGTCCACTAATACCCCCAAGTCTCTTTCCGCCTGACCACTCTCTAAGCACTCCATCCCCAGCCTATACTTCTGCTTGGGGTTGTTATAACCAAAATGCAGAACCCAACACTTAGACTTGTTAAATTTAATTTTATTGGAATCTGCCCATCTCTCCAGTCTGTCCAGGTCTCTCTGCAGGGCCTTTCTACCCTCAGACAGATCAACACGGGCTCCAAGCTTGGTGTCATCCGCAAATTTGCTCACGATGGACTCAATCCCATCATCAATATCATCAGCGAAGATGTTGAATAGGACAGGATCCAACACCAACCCTTGTGGGACACCACTAGTAACTGGTCACCAATTAGATGAGTTAAAGGAACCATCAGTACAAAGTGGCGTACAAACAAGAAGTACACATAGCTGAGCCCGGTTTTACATTTCTGGAATGCAAACAAAATACAATTTAGAGTTGTTGAGGGATTTTGTTTGTTCATTTTGGGGGCTTTTAAAGTTTTCTCCAAAGACCCTACTGTCTAAACACAAACAAGCCTTATTTTATAAATATACTAACACAAAGGTTCTCTCATATACTTAGAAAAGGAATTGTTACTTATTTAATTTCATTACAACATTGAAAATAACTAGACCAGAATGCCAAGAAGAAGTTTAAAACTGCAGCCAATGACACATTATTTGCATCTTAATGCAACAGAAAACATGTCTGCGGTTTCTGTACAACTGGTACGGCATCCTGGCATCCTACTGAGATTCCTATAGGACAGGAGTTGAAGGAATCCAGCTGTTGTCACAGGGGGAAGTATCACTGATTAAGATTTCAGTGCTCCTTTGTTCAGTCCTGAACTTCAGAATGGAAATCACTCTCATTTAAAGCAGATCAAAGCATTCATTCCCAAACCACTATCACTGCCACTTCCAAAAGGCTTGTCTTGGGAAATCCAGAGAGGTAAAATAACACTGGATTGCACCTTTGTTCTAATCAAAAGCATCAAGTCTTTCAGAGCCATAGTAGATTATGAAGAAGAGAAGCCTTTATTCTAGGCCAAGGGCAGTTACTAGAGATAAAAAGACCCTGTTTACTTTAATTTGAAAATACAGTGTGATAAATACTTTCTCCCTACACTGTGTTCTAGAGCTGACTATTCCCATATATTCCTCAAGCCTGTTGATGAGTGAAAAGAATAAGTAAACCGGAAAATAGATTAAAAATTCTTATTGAAATAATAATTATATTTGGAATCCTAACCATCTAAAATATTTGAGGAATAGAGGGAAAAAACATGCACATCCCTTTTCATCAAAATGAGGTCTATTTTTGTATTACAGTTATATTACTAATGGAGTAATCAAACTTTCGAGAGGAAAAACTGTAAGAGATCAGGTAGTAAGGATAGTAAGGATACAAAAGGTACAAGGAGCCTTTAGTCTGGCATCTAGGTAAACTTCATACTATATAATGTAGTGCTTTCAGAGGTGAAGTTCTCCATCTACCTCTTCTTTCCATCAAGCACTATATATTAGCACTTCAAGTAGAAGTGGCAGCTATTAACATCTTGTTAACAATCAAATCTTTCAGTGTTGTTCTTTGCCCTCATCTTCTGCTTTGAAGGGCCGGAACTCAGCTTCCCAGAAACAACAATACTCACAAACTTTAAGAAAATATGCTGTGAAGTGTCTCTGGTATAAAACATTCGTAGCTTCTAAACAAGAGACTTCCTAAACTTTCCTGAACCATCAGAGGAATTCTTAGTACACACAAGTTTCATGTACCCCCATACAGTATTTGCTCAAGCATCTATATATTTCATGCCTGAAACCTAATCAGAGAGTTGTAATAAAATACTAATAACAGTAGTTATTGCACTGAGCAGTGTAAATCTGTTTGAAAAGGCATTGATGATTCATTAAAACATATTATTCCAAATATATAAGCAGTAGTAAGAAAAATATATTTAGAAGGTCATAGCTTTAAGTATGTACAAGAACTTTCCAGCAGATAGAAATGTTTTACAGAATCATATGCTCTCTTTGTACAGTATTTACAAGCTCTTATTTGTTATGGCCAGGAAGGGTTTATGTCCACAGAAAGCCTAAATTCACTGCCTTCATCTCTGACAGAACTTGGGAAAGCCTGTAGCCTTGACTGAATTTCATGTAGAGAAAACTTTACAAACAAAACAACGGCAAAAAGTTCAATAGGTCATCTAGAGCCAGACTTCACACTTCTGCATGAAAGAGAAAAATATCAGGCAATGCAACACAATGTAGAATGTCCCACGAGCAAGAAATAAAATATAGTACAGCATGCCCTGATGTCATAAGACACTGAAGGTGCTCAAACCAAACTTCAGAACATTTTCTGAGTTTAGTAAGTCTGGAGGCTGAGGAGAAACACTCAGTCATGATTTTGCAGCCAGTTACAGAAGCTATTCCACTTTTGTGGAATTTAACCACTGAGACCATGGCAAAGTTAATCATAGCAACATTCTGGAGTAAAAAGCTTTCCAAAGGATGTACAGAAACTCACACAAATGACAGACTTTTTCAATTTTTAAAATATGTTTTGGAGGTTCAGAGGCTATTCCAAGTGGGAAGTGACCCACAAGGATCATGTAGTCCAACTTCCAAGTGAAAGACCACAAAGGGATCGAACCCACAACTCTGGAGCCATGGGCACCACGCTCCATCCATCCGAGCCTCACATTGCCTAGACCACAGCATTGAGTTCTTTATTCAGGCTTTTCTTAAACACCTCCAGGGATAGTGATTCCACCACCTCCCTGGGCAGACCATTCCAGTGATAGATCACTCTCTGTGGGAAGAAACTCTTCCTGACATCCAGTCTAAACTTCCCCTGGCGTAGCTTAAGATGACGTCCTCTTCTTCTGGTGCTGGCAGCCTGAGAGAAGAGATTTACACCCACTCAACTGCAACCTCCCTTCAGGAAGTTGTAAACAGCAATCAGGTCACCTCTGAGCCTCTTCTTCTCCAGGCTGAACAATCCCAGCTCCTGCAGTCGCTCCCCATAAGGCTTGTTCTCCAATCATTTTGCCATTCTTGTCACCCTTCTCTGGACCCTCTCAGGTTGTTCAACATCTTTCTTAAACTGGGGAGACCAGAACTGGACACAGTACTCAAGATGTGGTCTGAGCAGCGCCGACTACAGGGGAAGGATAACTTCCCTAATCTGACTGGCCACACTGCTCCTGATACAGGCCAGGATGCCGCTGGCCCTCTTAGCCACCTGGACACACTGCTGGCTCATATTAAGTTTCCTGTCAATCCCTCCTAAATCCCTCTCTATTGCACCACTCTCCAGCCACTCATTCCCCATCCGATAACGATGTATGAAGTTAATATATCCAAAGTGAAGAACCTGGCACTTGGACTTGTTAAATCTCATAGTATTAGAATCTGCCCATTTCTCTAGTCTATCAAGGTCCCTCTGAAGGGCCCTTCTGTTCTCTGGTAGTTCAACATTTGCACCCAGCTTGGTATCATCTGCAAACTTGCTAGGGACTCAATTCCCCCATCCATATCATCAATAAAGATATTGAACAGTGCCAGGCCAAACACTGATCCTGGTGGGACTCCATTGGTTACCGGTCACCAGCTGGACGTGGCACCATTCACCAACACTCTCTGAGATCGTCCATCCAACCAACACAGAATGCTCCTATCCAACCCACGCTCTGAGAGTTTCTTCTGAAGCTTTCCATGGGAACCCGTGTCAAAGGCTTTGCTAAGATCCAAGTACACAACATCCACAGCCTTTTTTTTGTCAACCAGGTGAGTCACCAGGTCATAAAAGGAGATTGTGTTGATCAGGCAAGACCTACCTCTCCTAAATCCATGTTGACTAGGTCTAATGTTGTGGTAATTTTGCAGGTGCTGCATAATAGCACACAGGATAATCTGTTCCATGACTTTACCCAGGACCATGGTCAGGCTGGCAAGTCTATAATTAGCTGGTTCATCTCCTGCCCTTCTTGTGGATGGGTTTAACATTAGCCAATTTCCAGTCTTCCGGTACATCACTGGCGAGCTAGGACTGTTGGTAAATTATGGAGAGTTGCTTAGTGAGTTCATCTGCCAGCTCTTTCATCACCCTAGGATGGATCCCATCTGCTCCCATGGGTTGGTTGGTTTGTGAGGTTTTGTTTGGCTTTTTTTCTTTGGCTGGTTGTGGGGTTTTGGGGAGGGGGGGGCTAGTTTCATTAGTTTCTTAGATCAATGACCCTAAAATATAAGGAGGAATAATAATACTGGTGATGATAATAATAGTAGTAGCAACAATAATAATAAATACTAATAGTAATAAAAGGAATTATGAGAACACCGCTTCCTAACACAGCATTAAAAAATGAGAAAGCCAAAAACCAGGCTGGTTTTCTACTACCTTCTTGAATGGAATGGCACCATTTTGTGAAATGTAAGTAAAACAATGTATGAGGGACAGACATTTCATTGCTTCCCTAGCAGCATCTACAAAGTTGAAAAAGTTAATTTCCATTAAATAAGACTTTCCTTGCCAAGAAGATCTCGACAACTATCCCAGGCTCCACTAACCTCACTGTCACTTTAAAAGTAACCTTAGTATGCTTTAGGGACAGAGGCTGTGGCACAGATCCTGGAGAAAGCTCAAAGGTGATGCAAGAAAGAGGGATGCTAGAAGTGTGGCCCTGGAGACTCTGCTCTCTGGAATACAGCTTTACAGTCATTGCCATCCATTCAGCACTGCTTTGAGGAAAGATGAACCTAAGCCATAAAAGTTCTAATGTGATGTCTTAAAAACAGAACCAAACCAAAGTTTTATGAAAATGCTGTTCTGTTAAACTTTACTGTCAGTTCTTAAAGTTCAAGGGTTTGAATGAGTGATTTTAAATTCTCATGTAAACCTACATTGAACCTAGTTTTTCTCCAGGGAGTTCCAAGATTTGAAAAGTCTTTTAAAGCTTTCATGTAAATGATAAAAAACAAAATAAATTAAGAAACATATTTAACACTAGTTTTCTTCCTTTGTCTTCCTCATCATCCATTCTCTTTAGGAAAATGATTTTGCAGTGAATGAAAAGAAACCTCACAAGTCACAGGCTCTCTCCTCTTGAGAGCAAGGGGAGTACTTCCTGCCACAGAACAGACAGTAAGGCAGTGTGACTACAGCATGCCTGTGTCTCACTTGGGCTAAACTATAATGTGATTGGGTCTGCTGAACTTTGTATACATCCCTTCCTAAGGCTGAGACACAAATGGTAAACTCTAATTTCACTACAGAGACAAAAGAATTACAATAATCTCTGTTAATTTTGCATTTTCTTATGGTGCCCAAGAAAAAAAAATGCACATTCTCAAAATGGCAGAAAGAAGTGAGCTACCACTCAGCCCATGCCAAGGGCTGGGGAGGGAGAGGGGGCTCTCTGGGCTTCCTGCATTTTGTCCTCTGTTGTGCTCAGCTCCAGGTTCCCCAGGTTAGGCCCAGCTCCTTTTATCACAAGCGACTTCTGAAACACAGGGCTGTGGGTCTGACTATGGTTTGAGGCTTCCCAGCTACTCATCACAAAGGCCACAATCAGGGCAGGGATGCAAGTGAGAGTATTCTCAATCCACCAGACATCAAGCTCCCAGTGACCACCAAGGGTGATCCCTCTGCCACTTATTTTAACAGTCTGTCCTTCCAGGTTCATTTGCTACCCACAGAAGTAAAGGGAAATCCCAATAAAATAACTAAATTTTGCAGAAGCGCATTAGCGAATGTTAATTAAGTCTTGTTTTTGCTGTATAGCTCATCTTGAGGAAACTTGATCATAACACATGATGAGTCAAAAAAAAAGAAAGAAAGAAAAGGAAAACATTCTCCTGTTCCATTGCCCAGAGTGACTACACCGAATTGCATACCTGAAATAAACATCAGGGATGAGACTTTACATTTGAGACTTTGGCTGCTGACACTGAATATAACACCAGGTGCTTATAACTCAGTACCAGAATATAAGGTGGGGGGAAGCTATTTCTGAAGAGATTCATTAATGTAAACAGAAAATGCTTGCTATATAGGCATCGCTGCAAAGGCACAGTAAGCATTATGTCCAAGGCAAGTCCCTAAAGGAGAGCAGCAAGCCAGCTCCTTTGGGAAAGGCATAGAAATCTTTGAACAAAGCCTGTTCCAGAACAACCTTGAAATCCCACTTTCAACCTGAACTGAACGTGAACAGGAAGTCTTGCTGGAGTCAAACGATAACTCAACCGAAATTTGGTTGCAATTAGATTTTAAACAGAAGTCCTACCTTGACTATAGATGTTTTTTTCAGGAGTGGATCAGCCACAACAACTGCTCACACCTCCATGCTGTTTCAAAGTGTAAATTTTTTACATCTTCACAGTACAATTGTGACCACATCTTGATCATTGGAGAAATTGAAACAACAACATTTCACAATGAAGACAAACATCCATCTGAAAAATAAGTTGTTCTGCTTTCCAGAGTGGAAAAAAATTGGAGAAAATACTTTAAGAAGAATAGAAAGGTTAATAGCTGGTCTAGCTGGGGGGTGAGGGCTGGATGACCCTGGGCCCCCTCCGGCTCAGAGTGGCCTGCTAGACTGTGAGGCATCTAGGTTGTTATTATACTCTGGGATGTGCTCTTGGTCGCTGTACGGGTATTAGATGGTGAGTTGGACTAGATGATCCTTGTGGGTCCCTTCCAACTCATAATTTTCTGTGATTCTGTGATTCTGTAATTAGAACCATCACAAGGGTAGTTGTAAGTGCCAAAGGCTCTAGTGTAGTCCACAGAGTCCTTAGCACCTCATGCCTGACTGCCAGATGTATGGCAGCAAGAAAATGGAAGATAACATAAAAGCAATTCTATGACAGCTTTTAAAGCACAGAAAGCTATTTTCTTTGTAAGAAATTAGCAGGAAAAATGCAAGCTGGCTGCTGCAGAAGCAAGAAAACATAACACAGTATTATCTATACTAGTTTTTATAGTTCATCCGGTTGTGGCAGCAAATTAATATTGTTTTCCAAGAGTCATTCACAGCTATAATTTCTCTTGGGAGGAGAAAAATGTTGTATATGTCTAGCTACTGCTTCAGCTGAGAACACAAAGATCTGGTTGAAATTAGCATATTTTTTTCTTTGTGGCCACAGAGTTTCTAAACATAGAAATACTTATCTGAATATTTCCATACTCTGTTGCTATATGTTGAAAAATCTGCTTGATTTTTCTTAAAACAATGAACTAAATTAGCAGTATTTAAAATATGTATTATAGTCAAAGGATTTGAGAATTTATCATTTTTATGTTGATGCTAATAATGTGTCTACAGACTCTACAAAGCACATGACAGAGGAGTTATCGCTTGATACCGAAGAGTTTTTAATACGTTTCAGACCATCCTGCTTATCTGCCAAAACACTTTCTGCATGACTAAATACAGTCATATCTCAACTATTCGCGACTAATTATTCACTGCTTCAAATATTCATGAAAAATTTCTCCACTAATCCTATTCAGTTATTCACAAATATGTTCAGTTGACATATGCATGGTTGCACTGCTTCATGGAGGGGCAGTGCAGTCGCTCCCTGTGGGGCAAGACCAGCATGCCCCCACAGGGCAGGTCAGTGGCACCTCTCACCCGTTGGGGACAGCCACAGATCACTCCCTTTTGAGTGTTGTGGAGGTTACATGGCGTTTATAGTCCTGTGGTGCTGTGAGACAGTGTGACCCCCTGCTGCAGTCCCTGTCTCGCTCCTGTGTGTCTCCATGGCTGGTCCCTATCACAAAAGGCTTATGCACGTAGTACATAGTCTAACACGCTGGTGCCGCACACCTCTGCCATGTGCAGGGTTGCTTCAGTGTCAGTTGCCCCTGGTCTGCTGTAGGTGGGTGCTGAGACCCTGTGCAGCTCTGCAGAAGTCATGCCCTCTCCTGCCACTCTAAGCCTAGCTGGAGGACTGATTCCCGCTGAGTACTGGCTGAGCACCACAGCCCTACAGACCCCCGCCACTGCCACTGCCAGTGTGGACACCACCAGCACTCCAGAGGCACTCATAGAGGTTTCACAACATTAAAGTGTTGTAAAAGCTTCCACAGCCAACCTGGGTCACCGTTCTGGCCTCAGGCTGGACTTGCCAGCACACATCTGCATATGCACATATGCATATTCACAGATTGTTGTGAGTTGGAAGGGACCCACAAGGATCATCGAGTCCAACTCTTAAACCACACCACTGCCTACCCAGCGGGAATCGAACCCTGGTCTCCTGCATGGCAGGCGGGGACACTCACCACTGTACTAAAGTGGATTTCTATATTCATAGCCTCAGAGAAACACTCTTACCAGTGCCAGCTTCTGCAATTAAAGGGGAAAAACACCAGTTTCTCACTGCTGTAAGGAGCATGGCATGTAGCAGTGCTCCCAAGTTGTCATATTTATGGCAATAATTTGTCTTATTAATGTCTGACCTGAATTCGAGGATTTAATGTTTTGCGGAAGCCTCAAAAGACCCAAACCCCACTAATCTAGAGTTATGACTGTACTTCATGGTGTCATCTTTGAGTGCATGGATCCTGCATTGCACTGGATTGTTATCACTGTACCTTAATTGACTCAATTGACTACTAAAAGTTACTCCAATAGAATAGGGAAGGATTGAAACATATAAACTTTGGAAAAAAAATTAAAATTAGTACACTAGAAAGGAGCTGAGTGTTCCCTGTGTTCCTTTCACTGTGTAAAATAGTACTTTTTATACAGTCATAAACATTTTTATCTTATTTCTGATAAAACCTCTTTGCTGAAGAGGAAGTTACAAAAAAGAATCAACAGAAATAACACCAAATATAACTTGCAAACACTGTATGACAAAGCAGAAACTAGGCAGCTTGCTTTCAGAGTAAGTGTTAGTCCTGATGAATCTCAAGAATATTTCTTATCCAATCCACACATTAACTGGTCTGATTAAATCTTCTCCCCTTGATTAATATTTGTCAATAGATTGAAGAAGTGTTTCTGTGAGAAATTTTTGTTTGCTTTTGTAAGTAAAGGTTCAGCAGTATTTGCTCTTCCATGAAATACAAGTTTTGAATTAGAAAATACTAGACAGTTCTCTCTTTCAATACAAATTCTCTCAATCTTCCTCTTTTTTATTCTCTTTAAGATCCATCTGTCCATTTCTCTAAAATGCAGCTGTGGTAATATTTCTTCGGCAAACATATTCTTGATGGATTATTGTTATGGGGAGAGCCTCATTCTAAAATTTTTTTCCATTCTCCCAGACAGACAACCCTTTTACCAGACAGATGATTAGAGGATTCCTTTCTTGTCTCCCCTTCCCTTCCTTCTCTTCCCCCTCCACCCTGCCTCCTGTTTTGGGTTGGGTTTTTTTTCTCCTTTGTCTTGCCTGTTTTTTCTTGGGTAGCATGTCCCTTTGAGTCCCAGGGCCAGAAGGGGTGGGTGGAAGTGTGGCTGCGTCCATCCACAGATGGGGAGGAGGCACAGCTTGGCAGCCCCACACCCAGGAAGGTGGGGAGTGCAGACCTCGTGTGTCGTACCACCCCGGTGCCACTGCCCTCCTGGGCAGCGAGGCTCGGTGGTTCTACATGTGTGCAGGGGAGTACCCCTGTGGGGATGGCATGGTGAACACTATGGTGGGTTAGGCCAGTGCTGATATTGGCACCATGCTGCCCACACTTCCTGCCAAGGGTGCCTGTGTCCTGCAGGGTGTGGGCCAGCCCTGTTGCTGCTGTGTACCTGCAGATTTGCTAACAATCATGCATGGATCCCTGTGGAGCATTGGAACAGTGAGAGTCTGCAATTTTGGATAGGAAGCATTGAAAGACATTGTTTGCTGTTGTCTTCTAGAGGTTGGGAACAGGGCACCATGTTGAGCACGTGACTGGGAGAAGAAAATAAAGCCTGCACTCCTGTGTGGAAACGGGGAGGGCCCAGGGGCTGGGGCGGGCTGAGTAAGAGCCAGTAGGAAGGTGTGACAACACAAAAACACACCCACAAGGTGTAGGATTAGGAGAGGTGTCCGAGGCCCTATAAATACCGCTGCCAGGGCTCACAGAGGGGAAGCTGGCTCATGAATCTCCTCAAGTGAGGACATCTCATTTCCTCCTCTAATCCCCACTGCCTCCATTTTGGTCCAGACCACATGGTCCTCAATTCTCCACCTCAGCGCAGCCTCCTCCCCTGCCAACCACTGGATCTCCCTACGCTGCCCTGGACACCCCAGGAAACGATCTCTGGCCGTTACTCCTCACTAGTTTGCCTATCCTGATCCCTATTCCCCTGGCCCTGGAATCCTGCTGGGGGGAGGTACCCAGGTTTCCTTCGAACTTGGCCCCCTTGGGTTTATTGTCAGCTATCTTCAATCATCATTGCCAGCAGGGGATTGTGCATACTTCCTGTTCCATTGTTAGTGTTATTGCTATTGTTGTTATCTCAAATATATATATACAGTCAACTTTCTCTACTTCACGGCTCTTCGTTTGCGGATGCACCTCATCATGGTCTGATTTTTCCACGGCTGGGAAGGCTCGTTTCATGGGTCATTCACAGCTGCGTGAATTGACAGTCATGAACGTTCAAAGTAGACAGTCATGAATATGCAAATCAGACAGTCATGAATATGCAAATTGGACGGTCATGAATATGCATATTAGCACCATCCATTGCACCAGTGCACTGCTCTCCCTGCCCCAGCTGCGGCATGGAATGCTGCAAGGGCACATGCACCTGCCATGGTGAGTCCACACTTGAGCTATATGGGCTTTTCTGAATCCTCCCCACTGCGTTCTCTCCCTATCCCAGGCAGCCATGCCACAGAACACTGCTCTGCCCAAGCCACCCCTTCCCGTTCTCCCTGGCTTGCAGGGGTTGGACCTAGCTGCCCTGCTGTGTCTGCTGGGCCCAGGGACAGCGGCTGGCACCATGCCATTAGCATGCTGATTTTGAAGAAAACACACAGCTCTTTGCTGGTCGCCTGTGCACCACAGAGATGGCACACACTAACCCGCTGGCTCTGCCAGCTCAGGGGCAGCGGCTGGCACCGTTTCGCCAGTCAAAATCAAAAGAGGGCAACAGCCCTATCATGGCATTGTTGTATTCGTTGGGGGAAAAAAAAGAAAGAACACATCAGCGGTATAGCCCAGTGTACCAGCATCAGCCGCACAGGCTGCTTATGTCGCACTGGACAGGGCAGCAGGCTCTCTTCAAAGATACAGGCAGGGGGAAGGGGAGGTGTGGAGAGAGGAGGAGGAGAGGGAAGGAGAGAAAGCTGCAGGCAGGGAGGGGGTGGGGAGGGGCTAGCCTGCAAGCTTTCCAGGTGAGGTGTGCCCCTGTCCTCTGCTGCTGCCACCGGCTCCTCCCACCCCTCCCCCCTTCACTCTCTATCCATATGTGCCTTCATGCTAGAGATCAGTATCCAAACAGTTAACACAGCTCTACAGCCAAGCACTTGTTTTACAAGTTCTGCCAAGTATAAGCCCAGGGCTTCAAAGCAGCTGAGACTGGACTTAAGTACTGTTAAACTCCATTCCTTCCCAAAGAAACCAGGATACAGACAAGTAGAAATAGAAATAGGAAACGAGGAGAATGGTACATGCAACCTTTCCTTTTCCTCTGGGAAGCTGAAATGTGACCAGCATAACTCCAGATCCCACAGTGGCTGCCAGACCAATAGATATAGCTGAACACATACACCCAAGAGAAAGACAGTAATGAGAATTTTATTTTCAGTCTGACCCAATTCAGGTTTTTTACATGCCTTTTGTTTTGTAGACTCGGTGTCAGAATTTTTGTGTTTACCCTTTTACACTACAGCTGCCTTCGTAAGGCACGCCAGGAAGTGACAGTTACCAGGATCATGTGTTCTCTCTGTCGATACTGACACAGCAAGGACTGAAACCAGTGCCAGAAGTCCCTCTTCATTATAAAACACATTGAACACAATTCAGTTTATATGATGAAGAACACTGCACAGTAGACAAACTTCATGAAGTTGCAGTTAAGCAAATGGTCTACAGATGAAGAAAACCACCATGCTATAAATCTACTAGTGAAATGTATTTTTAAGGACAATTAAGTGATTTGATGTTCAACATTTCTTTGATTGGCACCCTTTTATAATTTATTTTCGGTACTGTTAAGGGTAGTTCTGGTGTTTAAGAAAAGATTGGATTATGTACTTAGTGGTATGATCTAGATAACAGGATGGTGTGTTGGTAGCAGTATGACAACAGGTTAGTTAACAGGTGATCAGTTGGACTCACTGGTCTTTTCCAGCCTTACCAATTCTGTGATTAACTGTTGTGACATGGCCACCAGTGTTACGTTCCCAGTCGAGTGGCCTGTATCATGACTTACTAAAATACTGAGAGTAAACTCAATAAAATGTAATTGTTCTTCTCTACTAACCATATTGAATAATCCTCATTCATTCCTTGGCACTTCTACAGGGAGTGGTATGTGTGGAAATACAAATCAAGACGTAGAGAAGAAAATAGCCTACTGAAGCAACCTAAAGAGTGCATAGTGTCATGCTTTCTACAGTCATTCACTTAAAAAATTACCCAAAATGAAAGCCAAGTAGGAGGAGTTACTGCTACCACATGTACACTTCACTTACTATGACCCCATATAAATCATTTCCTCATGAAGTTTGAACATAATCTATTTGCATCTGCATTTAAAAAAACAGCACAGGAAAACGCTTAGAAAAGCAGCTGCTCAAAATACTGGTTGAAGATCTGAAGAGATTCAGGTTGGGACATCTTTGAGGTTGTCCTTCCTTCCTTTTACAAGTAACATGCTCATTTTGCCTCCGCCTTATTTCTAATAAAGAGGCACCGTCCCTGGAGGTGTTTAAGAGAAGACTCGATGAGGAGCTTAGTGACATGGTCTAGCTAGAGGGTGTAGGGCTGGATGATCCTGGGTCCCTTCCGGCTTGGAGTGGCCTGCTAGACTGTGAGGGAACTCGGTTTGTGTTACCACTCTGGGATGTGCTTCCGGTCTCTGTACGGGTGTTAGATGGTGAGTTGGACTAGATGATCCTTATTGGGTCCCTTCCAACTCATAATACTCTGTGATTCTGTGACTCTTGCTCCCTCCTGATTTTAACTGTTTTTTGGAGGCAGAGGACTGCTATTCCATTACCTCTTTGTAAAAGCAAAGTTTTGCAGATTCATCTTATACCTTCATCCATTTACCATTTTCACTAGCAAGAGACATTTCTAGAATAGAAGATATTGCTGAGGCAAAAGAATGAAAGGACTGAATGTTTGCAATGCTCATTGATATCTTCATTGACACAAAATTACATAGAAACACCCCACAGAACCCAGAAGGCACCAGTAAAATGCAAATTGTGACATCTCATTGGATAGGACAAATTAAGATAGACAAGCCAAAAGAAGGAAATCACAGAATCACAGAATCACAGAATATTCCAGAAGCAGGGGAGATAATCTGGTCCAGTGCCTTTTATTCTTAACTCCATGATACAGAAATCTGCAGGTGAAGAAGTCAGGTGAGAATTCAGACACTACAAATGTCCCAGACACATAATATTCAATATTCTGCCAAATGTTTGTTCAATTGCAGATGTCTATTAAATTCCCTATCAAAATCCCCTACTAAAACTGGAATGCAAAGACTTGTTCATTCCAAAATATCATTTTAAAAAAAATTCAAACCCTTCAGTTAATCTACATTTGGGAATGAACCTGCCTTGAAAAGCAGATTGGTTCAATGACTAAAATAACTGCCTTTTGCAATTTTTATTACTTTGATCTCCAAAATGTCTGGTTTATGTTCAACTGGGTGGAGTAGAAGACAAGCTTGTGGTGTATTGCATCATGTACATATGAGAGCAAACACTACCTCAAGTGGATGAACCGAACTGGTAAGACTGAAATCACAGTCAGTTTAGGAAGACTGTTCGTCTCTCCTAAGCAGTCTGTTTATTCTGAATATTTTTTTCATCCGAAGACACGACATGTTTTCTAAGGATGTTTACAATTGAAGGGAACTGAGAAAACACAATTAATCTCTTTGCTATTTGTCATTGTTTCTGGACAGGGAGAGGAGACAGTTATATTGTCATGGGAAACATAAAAGTACACATAAGGGGAACGGTAACATCTTGTAAAGTTTTCAACTGTAGCATGACTTGAAAAATCCTTACCATCCTGATCTCTAGTCTGCCCACATAGCTGAAGTCAAAGTTACAGAAACACCTCAAAGCTATAGAATCTGAAAAAGACCACTCCTCATCTATGCCTCCAACTCTCTACCACAGTAAGACAGCAAAGTCACTATTAGATAATATGAAATTCCAAGGGGGCAGGACTAATCTTGCTCTAATATCCTCTATTGCTAGCAGCTATCTGCTCAGGGTTTTTTTGTTTATTCTGATATCCTAGTATTTTTGACTCAATCAGAAGGTGTCCCCTCTCATAATCAGATGTCAGAAAAATATTTTGCCTGTTTGAAGAGATCATTTTTCTTTCTATCAGCTTGATGTTTTGTCGAGAACACACTCAGCAATACGACTTGGACCGCATGAACAAGCTTGATGCCGTGAGGTACAGGACTCTGTACAGGTAACATGGAGAAGAGTCTAACAGAGATACATACACAGCACAGTGAACAACTGCCTTGAAGACTCGATAATTTCTTTGTTCATCCAACACCCCCCTCCTCATTCCCATCCTCACATCCATGACGCCCTAGCCTGCAGTGCGTCTATCTCTGTGCTAGATGGATGCAAGAGATTTTCAGTAAAGACAATAATGATAGTTACTTTTAGCTGATTGAACCTCCTCAAACCACTTTCTAGTGATTCATCTGGTGGATCTTTAGATTTCAGCTACATCTGTATTTCACATATCTCTTTATATCCCACTAGGTAGGTAGTAATGTTTACAAAATTAGGAGTAAGACTTAAGTACTGTGTCACACTACTGGTGTGACAGACTTTATGCAGCAAGTTATGAAATTCACTTTAGTATAGTGGTGAGTGTCCTCACCTATCATGTGGGAGACCAGGGGCTCGAATCCCACCAGAGAGGCAGTAGTGCTGTTTAAGAGTTGGACTTGATGATCCTTGTGGGTCCCTTCCAACTCAGAATATTCTATGAAGTTAGTCACCCATGATGTCTAGGGCAGACATCATGTTTGTAGGGTGTTGTAGGCATTGTAGGGTGTTGAGCCCCTTGTCTTAGCTACACAGAGCAAAACGATATTGAAGTCATGTGAGATATACCCACACGTCCACATAATATTTCTTTCCTGCATCTTTTATTATGCAATGCAGATGTTTAACAATGACCAGAACTCTATTAAAGAGCTCATGGCTAGAAACAAAAATTAACATGTTTAGATGCCTTTAAATGTTTTCAAATCCAGACCAGAATCAGACCCTGAAAGTACATTTCTCATAAGATCTTAAAATGCTGTGCATATATTATTCAACTCAAGTAAAGGCAGGAAAAGTGTGGTGGAAGTACTTATGGTGTAGTCACAACAAGAAAAACACATTCTAGTGCACAGTTAGTGATTAAAGCCCTTGATTACATCAGTGAAACCATTAAGAGTCACTGCCTATTCCTACCCAAGATATTCTTCCTCATTGTCTCTCTCAAATAGAAACTATTTTGATCTAAATGCAGATTAAGATTGACTTAAACTAAATTAAGAGATCCAATAAAGCTTAAGGCCATTATAATAGGATCATGTATTAATTCTACATTGTTTGTGACTGAGCCTTGCTTCAATAAAAACAAAGTGGATTGAGCAGAGCCCTTTGAGGAAGGACACCACAACAGCTTTCACCAACCCAGCACAGCACCACAGCTAAAGGTGCTCAGACTGAGGCCATGGATCCTCCAAGGCTGTCTCAGGGCTTTATTACATCTGTCAGGGCAATAATAAAATGTCTGGGTTAGGCTTGAGTGGGGTTGAGAGAGTATTTTTCGTGTGAGATTTTTTCACCTAAATCTTCATAAATACTCAAAAATCCTTAAATAGGGTTAAGTGGGGAATCAAGAAGTTAGTAGAGATAAATCTAATCTTACTTGCATAATCCTGGTCTGGGTTAGGGAACAAAAGCTACTGGTGAATTTCTTTTCCCTGAGCATCTGTCACAATAGATTTTAAAGTTGTTATGCCTTGCTAATTCCAAATAGAGTTCTATTTATTAGATTTTTACCTTGCTCTCTTTTTTCTTTTTTTCTTTTTCTTTTAATTAGTTCAGGGGATAATTATGTTTTTAAAACTATATATTTACATGATAAGTCCTACATGGAAATGCATTAATTTGAATTAGGTTACAAGGTCTGAGCAATAAGAGCCAGCAAAAAAAATTATTTTCCAGACAGAGTCCCACACATAGCAATGTGAACACTCCATATGTACCTTTTGGGCTACATTTTGTGACATTCTGGGTAAATACTGCAACATCTTGTAAGCATATAAAAACTCTCAATTTAAAATGTAGTTTTACTAAATTCCTTTCTCCTCAGCCTACAGCTACATATTTGAGTGACATGCTGACCAATACATTGAGATGGATCTATTTTGTGTATTTTAAGGCCTGGTGTCAATTATATTGTAGGTCAATGCAATTAGAACATTTTAACTGGAATTGCACCAGAATTTCATGGAAGGGAATCAGTCTGTTTACAGTTAATGAAGTACTCAAGGGAAAAAAAGAGAACAAAACCTGTAAGATAGCCCTTATATTTTTAAAAAGCTTTTCTAAAATGTAACTTTGTTTTATTAATTTATTTGTTCCTTACAAACCAGATACTATAATGTGCCTGAGTGTAGTGAATACAGACTTGAATAGGCTGGTTCAAACCAGGTACTGTAGGCTCCTTTTCTCTACTCATTTCCTTGAGCAATCATGTCAGTCTCAAAAGTTATTGTGAGCCAAGCCAAGGAAAAAAAACACCAAGAAAAATACCAACCAACACAGACCACCAGCACATCCTAAAATATAAAAAAGGAGAGGAAAAACCTATGCAGTCAACCTTAGAGGTATAACCTTTTTACCATCTGGGTATAACATTTTTACCAGCTGGAACAAGTGATATTAATACCATTACAAGAACTACGCCCAATCATAGTCATTTTATTTAATATATGGCATGTGGATGGGCAGCACAGCCTTTCAAAATGTCTCTTCCAGCACGAAAGACAAAATTTATTGTTTTCTAAGGTGATAATGAATAGTGGTTTTCCCCAGTTCATTGAAGGCTACCTTCAACAGAATTGAAACTATGAGTTAAGTAACTGAATAAATTAATCAAGTTCTGTTTGTTTAAACTAATTTCCTTAGATCTTCTGATGAGAAGCAAGAAAAATTTCTAAAAGCAACTGAAACAGGAGGTATCACCTTTGATGGGCTTGTGCTGCAATATCAAACTGCAATGAAAACTCAAAGAATAGATTTTCTAATTTAATGAAATATAGTTTGGTGAACTGTTGATTTTCTCAAAAACATATGAATGTACAGCTTCAATCTGGAAGATGAGTCATGGACCTAGCACTTGATTTGAGTGTAAGAGAAATGTTTCTACATTTCCATCTCAGGAGAGATCCTCATATGACATAATCTTGAAATTAGGGTCAGGTTTTTTCTGAAGAAATACATTGAAAATCTAAAAACTATTAAAAAACATAAACTTCAACCATAACTATGACCCATATCTTTCAGGACTGATTCTTTGTTGTTTTTTTCCCAGGAAAACCACATTTTAAAATACAGGATGCTTTCAGCTTTGAGTCACTGCGTGTCATTCACTGTTTCTAGCACCTCTATGGCATTCATATTACTTTAGGATTTCTAATCATCTATTATTCAGATTATTATGCATTAAAAATGTGAGAGCAAAAGCAGCCACTCTGACTCCTCTGCTTCCCCATGCAACAGGCTCTGGATAATCATGAATAATGCTATACTCAGATGTGGTGCCTGGATTTGGAAGGGTCCCCTGTATTTCATGGGAACATTCAGTTCTGCGGAGTCTATGTTGAAACCATAAATATCCACAGGCAAGATTAACTCAAAGGAGAAGCAAGCAACAAGTACCTATGAATTACTGGAACACACTATCAAGGGAAACAACAGATGACTCCATGGATGGGCTTTACATCAAATCTGGATTCCACTTAGCCAGATACAAGTTCTTAGGCACAAAATATAAATACCAAGTGAAGGTTGATTTTCTGTGAAAAACAGAACTCCCAAAACATTAACCTTTGCCTTGAACTTTATTGGTTGGATTTCATGCATCACTGTATGAACACATACAAACATTTCAGGTGTAAACAATAGGCTGCTACTATTCCTCTGGGTTTCCAAAGTTACCACACAAAGGCTCACATACAAAGGTGTTCCAATATCTCTCAATTTCTTTTAGTCATTAATGTAAGGGACATGAGCCATGCTAACAGAGTTAAGCTAAAGGAGGAGTACGGATGTAGTGTTTAAATGAAGGTAGTGTTTAACACTACATAGAAAAACTGACTTCAAGATATAGACATTTTGCCTCAAATGAGAGTATAAACTCCAGAATTTACAGCTCCTGCTCCATTTTGTGAACTTGAGCCAACCTGTCTGTCCATTCCTCATGGTTTTTTTCCCAGAAGAAAAAAAAACGCATAAAAAAATTCAGGTTTTTTTCTACTTTTAAGTCTAGGTTCTGCAAAACATGTCCAAAATCTTAACAGTTAATACATTGCAGGTGTAAATAAAAATGGAAGGAGAGGACAACAGTTAAATCTGCAATGAGTACAGTATTAGCCACATTATTTCAATCTGTGAGGAATAACAGTTTGCAATGCTGAGTAAATACAGGGTTCCCTTTCCTCATCACCTAGTCTCCTGCCTTCCAAAATAGTTGCTTAAGGAAAAAAAGTTGTATGCTCCCTTGGGCCTCCCTTGGGCTCTGAGACGACAGCAATCAAGTATCAGACTTAAGTACCAATAAAGGAGGACAAATTATTCCATAAAAATCTAGTAAGAATGTTTAATTGATTTAAAAGTATTGCTTACAAAACAGTACGTTACTTAAAAAAACCCAAAATCTCTCAATTTGTTTTGGAGCTCAAAACAGATGCATTCCTGTAGCACACAAGGAAAAAGCATAACCAACAGGACTTGATAAAATTAGAGGACAAGTGTTATTTTATACAATCAAACACCTTCAGCCACAAAGGGGAGCAAAGAACAAGATGGATTTAAAAAAAAATTAATCAGTCTTTATTCTTAAAGATCACTTTAAAAATATATTCCTTTTACTTTATAAGATTTACCTAAATGACTTGTAAATGCAAGCCACAATTTCATGATGCCACTATGTTCTTCACAACTCTTTCATTCCTCTTCACTGATTTTTGGATAATTATAACAGCAACAAATAAAATGACTTGGTACCATTTCCAGCTGAAAGTCTGGAGAGACAGAGGAGTCTTCTCAAATTGCTTTAGAGAAGGTCATAGTAAAAACAGACACCTGATCCTCATAAAAGCATGCCATGTATTTTTCCACTGTAGTTAAACAGAGCACCAACCAGCACAGACCCACATAAAACAATTAAAGCTCAGAGACGTTTCACATATCTGCAGTGTCAGGAAAATATCTCTCTGGTCTTAGATGATAGAAACTGATACATCAGAGTAAATCTAGCCACATTTATCTGATGGGACTTTGCTAATTAAGATCATGTTAAGCCACCAGTTGGCCAACACATCAGTTACAACTCTGCACAGTTTATTAACACCACATTTTAATGCTAAATCAAGTGAATAGTCAGTGAGAGCCAAACATCTGTGTGTACACATCCCTTCTGAGGAGCACTCTCTCCCTCTGTGCTGGCAGCAGTTCTTCTCTCTAACCTTTTGGACAGATACTTCCTGGAGCATTTTGAGAGCTGTGAGCCTCATCAGCATCAGTCCCAACCCAGCAAATTACCTGTGGTCACACATGGTATCAACAGTCTCATCTGACAGGACTGCATACACCCACTTTCCCATTTTGAAGGGAACCTGAGGAGGAGTGACTGTTGTCCCAGTAGCTGCAAACCGTATATCAGGGCCTGGCTTTCAAAGAGTAGCAAAGCAATTTCTCAAAACTATTAATTTCTTAATCCTCTATAAACACAATCTAATATGAGACTTCCTAAACACCAACTCCTTGCTTTGTCTCAGACCAGTGTTTTTGAAATCAAACGCCTGGGAAACATTTCATAGTGGAACAGGCAAAAACAAAACAATTCATGAACCCAGAGTTTCCAAGTCCATTGTACCACTGACTAAGTTCTTCTCTGATGCTATTTGCATAGATGAGTCTGGTATAAAAAACATGCACAACTAAGAACTCTTTAATCATACTGAAAGGCCTGCAAAAGTGAAAGCAATAGAGGAAATGAGAGTTGAACACATCTAACTCCTGCCTGCATGGAAGATCACTCACAGAGCCAGCAATGTATTTTCTGTTGGATACCAGATATGGAAAAGCCAGACACCTCTTTACTAGAGGTGAGGCCATTGCTAGTGACAAGTCCTGTGGCAAAGGAACTTCTCATAGATTCCACATGAGCGCAAATAGAACAATATATCTCCTGAGGTATCATCTTGAAATTGCAAAATGTGGAGCCACTTCATCAAGACTCCTCTAAAATTCCAGAAGTTTCATTGAGGAATACAATGAAACACCCATTTGAATTCACCCTGGCCCACAACACACTGCACCCAACTGTAGCTTGGCTTTAATCACAGAATGTTGAGTTGGAAGGGACCCACAAGGATCATCGAGTTCAACTCTTAAATGGCACCACTGCCTCCCTGATGGGAATCAAACCCCCGGTCACCTGCATGACAGGCGGGGGCACTGACCACTATACTAAAGTGGATTTTTAAATTTTCATTCATTATGATTTTCATATCATAATCTTTACTACTTATTGCAATAGGATGGTTTTAATGAAAATGTTTTCATTATGTGTCAGGTCAGTGACTGGACCAATCTATAGTCTTGTCATAACCTCCAAAAGCTGGGTAAATGGAAACAGAACTTATCACAGCACATCTGATGCATTTACTATCCAAACATACAAAATCTACAGAAGTGAGTTTCAATTTATTGGATTCAACCCAGAAATCCACAGGCAGACTAAATTCCCATTGATTCCACTTACGAAAAGCTGCAGCTTTTGATAGGCGTGCTCCTCTTGATTAGTGCGACGGATTTAAAAGAGTTTAATTACCTTAGATTAATCAAGTTCTGGAGTCTGGCTGAAGCTAACAATTCCTAATTAACAAAGATTATCTCTAAATATCTATTTAAGGCTAACCTAAGTTATCTTTTCACCACAGCAGCTAATTTGTCAGTAAAAGCAGTTTTAGATAATGAGATCAGAAATTATTTGTAGGCAATGTTTTTTAAGAAAATCTTCTTGAAAAGTTAACTCTTCCACCTTCTATATCAAGATTAATACCATTTATCAGACACAGAGTCTAACACTTTCTAAACAACACTTAAAGATTCCAAATTACTCAATTCAGAATGTTTCCAAACTCTCAAGCCTGCAACCAGAGTCAGTGAGACTACATTAACAAACATCTACAAATCTTTTTAAAACTCTCATCAAAATATTTAAGAACTCAGAGCAGGTGAAAAACCTAAAGGTATATATTTTAATATATCATATATATTTTATATGTGCATGCATGAAAATATGTATTACTGGAATATATATTATATATATATATAATATATATTGCAGTCATAAAATTATCATTAGATTTTTTTCTAAGCACAAAAAACTCAATGTGCTTGGTCCCACAATTTCTGTGTTACCAATGAAACTACAGAGCTTTCTTCTGTCTAGAAAAGGATGAGCCTTCTCTCTTAAAAACAGAAACATCTGTTTTCTCAAGACATCTGCTAAAGAAGTAAGAAAAGGATGTAAACTGCTTAGTCAAATAGTTTAAAGATAATGAAGAAATAATTAATTACAAGGGAAAAAACCTCTAAGATTAAGATCTGCTTGTAATTAGCTGTACGCAAAATGTCACAACACTATGCTCAGAAAAATTAAATTAATGAGTTCTTGAGAGCTCCTGATGATTCTCACTAATGCAGTGATAAAAGGTGCTGCAATCTGCTCCAAATGTTGACTGGGTAGGACCTGTGGAGTTGGGTTCCCTTCTTACAGCCAGGCACATGCTAGAACAGTATGTTTTCATGCTGTGCCCAAGTCCCATTAGACTTGGCAGAGCCATAACCTGTGGATTATGAGGCTTGCACGCAGCCAAAGACAGCTTTACCAGCACAGCTTGACTTGGTCCAAGCTCAACAGCATGAAAATATATTATATTTTGGGGCACTTGCAGAGATTTCATTGATGAAGAATATATTGGATTTGATCCTTTACAAGCTAGTAATTTACTATAAGGCTATGGAAGTCAAAGAAACATGCAATTTACATTTATTTAACAAGAAAGGGGAGAGATCATGTCCAGTTACTATTCTTCAAGTGTTGGCCATTTTTAAACACACATGGACCAAAACTGAAAAATAAAAAGATTTGAAAACTACAAACATCTTTTTCTGACAGATTTAATGGCAGTCAGACTATTTCTTTTGTTTCACTTTGTACTCCTATTCATGATGGATTCAAAAGGTTTTTTTAACATACTGGTTTTAAAAATTGTCACTTCTTCCCATACCTTCTAACCATGGAAATGAAAGCCCTTTAATGTCTTTGCTGTCTTACAGCAGGAGAGCAAGAGACAGATACCTGCAGCACTCCTACTAGGATTGGAAAAGTACAGGATGGCCTAGTCTTTTTGATGGTGGGGTCAAATGCCACTTCCAAGGCCTCTCCATAGGCTGATGGCAGCAAAGAGCAATTTCACTGCCCCATCGCACTAGGACGATCAGCACAAGTTCGGCCTGAACCACTAGCTTCCATCATCTTTTACACTGCCTGATTGGACACTCCAGAACACACCTCGAACTCCTAAAGGCAGAGCTATTCCCACCCCAGCAGCACTGACCTTCTGTGTACAGAACGGTAGGGGGCAGAAAAATTACTTTAGGACTCTTTTCCCACTGCACATGAGAAACCTTGTCAAGACTAATGCTGTACACAGCAGTTGGTGATCTGATGAGAAAAAGGGAACTCCAACATCTCTTTCCACTCCTTTTATTTTTTTTCCTACTGCAACATCTTCTCCTATGCCAAAGGAGGGCTAGGAATGCACTCCCTCTTACTTACCTACTTTGGTAGGTCAAAAGAAATCAGCTGCAGGCAGTGCTGAACTTACAGCCTGCCAGTTGGACCATTCAGATACAGGCTATTCTAGTGCACATTTAAAGGGCATTGTCAGGTCAGGTCATAAAATTCCTCAGTTTCCTTTCTATGTTTCTTTTTCATTAAGATTGTCAGAAATTTTTGAATTTATAATTTCTTTTCTTCCAAGAGAAAAATGCTTATTTGTAGAAAAAAATTTCTTCAGGAACTGATATTGTCAAAAATCTCTCAATGAAAACCAGATACAGAAGACCAGCCAGCCCACCCACGTGGAAGTTCCCAAGAGGACAGTCCTCTTGGCAGACATCCTGAGCTAAGTTTTGCAAAGAAAAATCAGTTGGAAACATGAAAATTTCCACAGCATGGATGTTCCAGTTGCCACAAAGCTTCCATGTTGTCTGGTTGAAAAAAAAAAAAACCCTATGTAGTTCCATCCTCTCATAAAATCAAAACCAACAGTCAATAGCAGTCTTCAGCATTTATCGGGAAACATTGTGCCATCAGTGAATGAAGTGGTAATTCTCCAGGAGAAGGGAAGGAAAACATTTGTATCCACTCTTAACAGGGAGAAGAGAAGCTGCACTTGGTTTACATGGTTATTCTTTTGAGCACAAGCCTTAAGTGGAAAAGAGCTTACAACAAGTTTACTCAGCTCAACACAAAAAATGAAAATTGTTTGAATTGTCATTTAATATTGATATAAACCCTGTAGGTACGAATTATTCTCCCTGCAATTTCTATACAGGCACTTTGAACACAATTGTTGCAACAATCTTCCTTCAGCTAGCAGTGAAAACAAATGATGAAAAGGTCCAAGATTATTAGTATATACAGAAAACAGCAGGCCATAACCCCCCACCATTTCTTTAAATTAAAAGCTGAAATTTTAATCTAATCACAGCTTCATGAGAGAATTCAGAATTTTTTCACACTGAATAAAGATACTTCCAAACTCACAATAATTCAGCAAGTCTACTCTTGCTAACTCATCAAACTACGTTAGAAAATTGAGTTACTTTGTACATTTTCCTCTGAAAATCTGTTCCATGAATGACCAAAACTCAGAGCACTTCTCTCTACATTTCACTTTCTGCACTGGCAGCTAACATACATATCACATCCATACTTTCTGATGTACACATGTGCTTATCTTCCCAGTCAGCTGCAGAACTGTTCATCTTGGCTTGGCAAGCACCCTCCAGAGATCTGAGCAGTGCTCTCCTGCCTAAATAGATGAGATCCAAATCTAAAGCCATGCTGGTTTCAGGCAGAAAGTCATTAGGTACTCTGACTAGCCATGTTGAGTATATTAATTTCAAGCACTCCAGGATTTCCATCTGAAAGCCTTCAACATGGATTCAGCCAAGAGGAAGGAGAGAAGGTTGTTCCTCCATAGGAAGCTGGCTAGACTAAAGAGCAAAGCAAGGTAAGATACCTCAGGAAGGCAATTCCTTGAGAAGTGACACAATAAGGGAACCTGCTCATTTTTGATTCAAAGGTTCGTGACATTTTTTGTTTCAACTGGATTGTTTTGTTTTCGTTGTTTATTTAAACTACCCCTCTATGATCGTAAGTGTTTGCCCACTCTAGAAAGTCAAGATCTGGCTACAGATAGATTTTAGAATTTCCATCCCTCTTGCAGTCTGACCACAGACATTATAAAATGTGTTTTCTGAAAAATATCACTACCTTCAAAGCCTAGGTCTACTTCAAGACCACAGACCTACTTAGACCTACACAGGATAAAAAAAATTAACGGTTTTCTTAAATAGGAACAACAGCAGAAAAATTAGTACAATCTTTGGCTTTTGTTCACATTCATGTGACCAGAACAAAGTATTTTCACAGTACAAAAGTCACGATATTCCGTTACTTGAAAGTAAGTTTGGACTTGACTAATTCTAAGCATGCACAGCTATTTAGAAGTCACCAAATTAAGAAATTCCAGCACTGAGGAAAACAAGAAATAAAGATCTCAGAAGTTTTTTTCTGAGATACTTAGTTTTTGTAGCATTTTGATTTCGCTGTAATAATCTGGTGATGCAAAAAAATGCCTTCCATAATATGTTAGAAGATTCAGGACTGCCTTACATGTCTCCAGTGTCTCTATATTTTTAAGGAGAAAATATGAATGGAAGACAAAGTGATTATCAATCTTTTGTACTGTGTATTAAGCAAATGGGAGAAGTGATTTTATCATCACAATAACAGATCAAGAGTTTTTGGGTTTGCTTTTGGTTTTTGTCAGTTGCTTGGTTGAGTGGGATTTTTCTATTAAAAAAGTAGCTCTTTCTTCTTTCTTAAACAGTCAGCTCTTGAAAGTCAGGCCCGGTATCTTTAGATCTTCTACACTTCCATGTTCCTTGGTAAATATTTTCAATTGAGCAGCTTCTGTTATGTGCTGACAGGTATAAGGCTCCAGAACAGGAACTTAATGAACTCATTACAAAGATGGAATAAAACATTCTGATTATATGTGAATACAAGGACAGAAAGAAAGAGTGAGGATGGCCAAGAAATAGGCCTGAACAGCATCTGATGGAAGTGTCTTGGCTACAGCCAATGTAATAAACAGCCGTACTGCAAGTTATGCATTGCAGAACTTCTTGTTTCCCTATGCCTATCTTCATTCCTGCCAGAATCATTTTATTCCCCTAGCCTCCAAAAACACCCCAAACCAATGTACTCTGCCTATTTGTAGCACCTCTGGACAATACCTCTAATTTCTACCTCTGATTTGGTATCCAATGAACTGCATTTTTCTATATACACAAACCCAGAAATATTTATTTCAAATGTTGCTCATGCTACAGAAAGTAAGTTACACAAAGAAAAACCCGTTATGTCAGCACTGTCACTTTCCAAAGCCATACGACAGTATGTTGCCATCTTCTTCAAAGTAGGGAAATATTTTTTCCGCCATCAAGTGAGTGTTATTTGATGAAAGAAAAGCTTTACTAGCTCACAGATAATGAAGCATTTTTAGCAATGCCTCTCATCTACAGCCAAATGGAGGACAAGCAAAAGCAAATTGCTTCTTCATCTTTAAAAAAAACAAAACCATTTATTTTTCTGCATTCCACTTCTATTATCATCCATGATATTTTTCATTCTCATGTTTATGTCAGCAAATATAATATTGTAGCTTTTTAGCTTACCTGCCCGTATTGAAAAATCATCCCAGAAAAAAAGTGTTACTTGCATTTAAAATAAGTCCAAGAATCACCTTCATTTTTGGGCTCTCTGACAAAAGAACACATCAATCCCTCTGTACCGCAAAACTTTTCAAGCACTAACATCAATGGCTTTCATGAAATAAGGTGACAGTTCTAATACTGCTGGTTTGGATGAAAGTCAACATGAAGTTTGGTACTAAACCCAAGACAGCAAGACTGAGAAAATAAGATGTACCCTTGAAATCATATGAAATTTTCCACCACTTCAAAGCTGAATCCAAATTAACCAGTGGAGTGGGAGTTTCCTTTTTCAAACCCTGTACCGTACAAGTTCCGTCAAGAATTCAAGGACATTGACCTTCAGTTACAGATCAGAGAAACCTTATGACTTATAGTCTGGGAAGTATGACTTCTATATTATATTTATGAAAAATTGTAATAAAAAATAATGAACAAATGTGAAATATTCATAATAAAATCTAGAGGTTTTTTAAAGACATAACACAATAGATAAAATTTTTTATTTCCAAGAAGGTTTTTATTTGTTTGTTTTTGCAAACCCTACACCTAAGGTCATGGAACAAGAAAGAATATCCTCTCCCAGGCTGATTCCTGATAAAACACTAAGGATAAACAACAGGCATAAATGTTCAGGCTTCATAACAAGTAGAGGTAAATTGCAGAACTTCCCGGTGGGAGCAATTCAAATTTTAATTGCTCTGAGAAGAAAAACAGTGAAGTTCGCACATTACAGACAAGCATATTAACAATATAAATATCAACAATATTAACAATATTTTCTAGAACTAAACTGAAAAGAGTGACAGGAACAGGCTCACAATCCTGGGTTGCATGCTAGAGAAGTGTAAACTAATGCATACGCCCTCAATAATAGGCTCTAAATTAAAACATTCCTAATGACAAAGTCAAACCTGGAGGCACTTTGGTTACTTTATTTAGTTCAAAAAGCACAAAAGTGTGGGCTTGTGAATCAGAGATACAGAGCAGCAGCACCATTAGAAGAGAAGCTATAAGGACTCAATACAGACAGCTCTTTGCTTCATCATGTCACAAGTCTGTAAAAATGGTGCAGAGAAAGTCTTATGGTGCAATTATTCACTTTCTCCTCATAAAATGAGAGCTAGGGAGCATTTCATGTCATTATCACACACCTAGTTTAAGACAAAAAGAAAAAACTACTTTTCAGACAACATAAACTGTGGAACTCACCGCCACAGGATGGTGGAAAAGCGAAATGCACAAATAAATTCAAAGGGGAGACAAGAAATCCACAGAGAATTGGTCTGTTGATAATTATGAAGTACAAGGAACTGGACAGGATCTCTGAGCCAGTAAGTTGTTAAATATTCCCTAAACAGAAGTTGGATGAAGGTGGGCCATTGGGGACAGAACTTATTTTATCTCGTATTCAGGGCAAAAAAATGTCACTCAGGAACAGCACAGCAGATAGGATAATTCCTGATCTGACCTAGCATCCTCAGTCCCATGCTGAGAATCACCATCACTGAAAATAGTCGAGCCAAGACAACTGTGGTCTGTTTCCACCACCGTCATAGATAACAGGTACCATCTTGCTTGTGTCACCACATCACATGAAGTTCTCTAGAAGTTTCAACTTAGTTTAAAGTTCACTGATGAAAAGGGCTGTAGGGACAAAACAGAGCGGATAGAAACAATTTTCACTTGCACGCTATTCCCCTTTAGAGCTGATAACTTGGGTCAATATGAATTTTCCAGATTTTGACCCTAGGCTACTCATGGTTATGTGGATCCATTACATAAATGGATATGAAAGTAGGGCTGGCTTTCAGGACTGCTTTTTAATAGATTTAGTTCAGGATAACACTACTTGATCAAAATAAAGCTACTAGACGCAAGAGAAAAATCCATTTCTAGTAGACTACAGACATCCAAGAAGAAACTACAGTCACAGCACTTTGACTAGCAACATTTAAAATATGCTGCGTCTTTAAATTTGGGACANCAGGGTAGGTGATTACTTCTGCTACCAGACAGACACATTCTCTCAGGCAGGACAGCACTTTCCATCTCCCACTAGGAGGAATTTCAGCCTTGTTTCACCTGTATTCCCATTTAAAATGGCATTTGAAAAACAACCTACAGGCCCTTTAATCAGTTTCTGCTGCAACAACTGATTTGCTCTTATACAGTATTTCGGGACATTCTTTACCATCACTGTTTACATTTTTTTTCAATACTGGTGCCCTACCCTATTGCTAATTGTTTAC